>JASTWL010000212.1:0-306961 GCA_035220575.1 Temnothorax rugatulus | reverse complement strand
GGTGAGAAAATGTAACATATTGGATTTGTGGAGAGTCGATGTACCGAGGTATTTGATCCGTCGCGAGATCGGGATCGCCGATCTCGGATCGAACCGGAGTTTTCTCGGTAACTACATATTTTGGAAAAGAATAGAGAACGCTGAAGAATACGGTGGATTTTTCTCAATTATCAAATATACTGGAAAGGAATAGAGGACGGTGGAGAAATTTACGTCTAATTGATTTTGACGCGTATAAGGCGTTTTGGGACGCTTTCGAAGGGTTAAGTGAGTGCAAGTAAGCAAAGTGTGTGTGTGTGTGTGTGTGTGTGTGTTTGTAACAATGGATTTCGAGGAACTATTTGAACAAGAGGATATGGACGTTGAAGTTAATGAACAATAAAGAGGAAATGGAAGTGAATGCAGAACTGGAAGTGAATGAAGAAGTTGTTGTGAATGAACAGGAAGAAGTTGATGATGATGCACTTATTGCTAACGATTCGTGTTATGACAGCGACATATCAGAGCATTCTGATGATGTTCAAGATGAACTTTTTAGAGTTTTGGATCAAGCAGAGGTAAATACATTGGATCCTCTTAAAAAAATGTGCTGCATGTACATTTACTATACTTCGGGACATGCGAAGTTTTGTGCAGCATGTATGGTGGAAATTAGCGGAATATTCTCGTTTTTGTACGCTGTTCGTAGACACAACACCAGGCCTTGTATACTCTTTGATAATATAATGTGTTCTTCATGCGAACGTCCATTGTATACTATTATGCCATGCAATCTCTGTCCATTTTGCACTGTTCATGACTGATAGTGTGATGTGGCAGAGAAGCTGGTGTGATGTGGCAGAGAAGCTGGACGTCGAAGAAAATAGGTAAGTAGAGGTAAATAAAGCGAAAAGACGAGCGCGAACGGGGGCCGGGAGCGCGCCGTGTGACGTCACGCGGACCAACGCGGCCATTGCACGCGGACCCCTCCCCGCGGCGCGGCGAAAACGCGAACGCGGTCACCCCTCCCCCGCGGCGCCGGAAAAACGCGGTACCCCTCCCCCTCCCCCTCACTCCGCGGCGCGACCGGAAACGCGGTACCCCCCTCCCCCTCCCCGCGAACACCCTCCCTTGCCCCGCGGACACCCCCCCCCCCGCCGGGGGACCCCCCCGGCCTAACCCCCCCCGCCCGCGGTACCCCCCTCGCCCTTCACCCCCCCTCGGAGCTCCATGGTTAGAACTCTCATAGTTTACCTACTCACGAATATAGTTTTATCGCGCGTCCGAACTCGTTCAAGGTCGCTCTCGTCACATCCTTCTTTTGTTTTTCTCGAACGACGCGGCGAGCGGTCGTCGTTTTTTTCCGGGGAAAGAGTTTATCCGGTATGGAAAACTAACGTTGAGACAATGAACGCGTATAAAAGCTCGCGACGGCGCGGCAAACGGTGGCGTGGATAGACAAATGTATCGAGAGAGTTGTGCGAATGGATGGGAACGGGAATAAGTTAATTTTATTATTTTTGAACGCGATATGAGCGACGAGTACGCGGAACTTTGCAAACCGGTGTGGGTGAAAATTAGAAATGCTTCATTTCCGAAACCTCTCGTGAAAATCAGCGAACCGCTCGTGAGGAATGGGGATCCGTTCGCGATGTAGTGGGATCCGCGGAGCTTCGACGTAGCGAGATATCTGATCCGTCGCGAAGTCGGAATCGCAGATCTTCGATCGCATCGGAAGTTTCTCGAGTTTTACGTATTTCGCGAAACAGATCGTCGTCCGCGAAATCGATCTCCGATCCCAACCCCTTCGGAGCGCCCGAGCTCCAGGTATCAGTGTACTTCCAACCCTCTAGCCCGCTTTTTATGTTTAAATCCTGCAACAATAACTCGTGAATGAACGACCGTCGTTATCCCTCGCCCGAGGAATCGGACGGCGAATTGCGCTGTCACGAGCCCATGCCTATGTTCTCGTCCGATTCGGACGACGAATCGGCGAGACTCGAAACGTCGTTATCGTCTGACGCATGTGCGTTGGCGGTGGTGAAGGAGGACGCGCGATGGAATCTGGCGACTCATCATCTGCGGAGAGAGATCGGAGCGCGAACCGCGCGCGAGCGAGCGTGGATAGAGACGACGATGGTAAATTCCGCTACGGCGCACGATTATATGCGTAAATTGCCGCTCGAGTATCATCATTATTATCGGACGGTGTTCGGAGGAGAGAAGCTACGTAGGATTTACACCTACGAATCTCGTCGTCTTTTCGATCGAGTGAAATTCGGTGTTCCCGAGAATGAAAGGCCCTTCTGGATGACATGCAGAAAGAGTGCGACGAATTGCTCGTCGCGAACGTCCGCGACGCGGATGGGTACCGCGCGTGGAGACGACGATGCGACGAGTGTCTCCAGCTCCTGCGGGAGAGCTGTCGAGTCGGACGCTCCGGAGGACGAGGAAGCACGGGAGCCGTGATCGCTCTGGTGGCTCGAATAGCGCGACTGGAAGGGTCGAGGGAGGATCTGCGTCGGCGATTCGAACGCGCCGTAGGTGCGGGTTTGGACGGCGGAGGTGCTGGTAGCAGCAGCAGCGTCAGCGGAGGATTTTCGTGGGTCGAGATCGATACGGCGTTTCAAAGTCGCGTGCTCACCGGCGTTGTGACGAATTTGACGTACATCGAACCCGCGCGATTTCTCGAGGATGCGATGGGTACCGTGCTCGAAAAAGTGCAGGATAATTTGAACAGACACATGTGTCTGAAGGTCAATGTCGTGTTCAATGGGGAATTCGTAGCGGACGTTAAGACCGATGTGAAGAGTATCGCTACGCGGAACGAACAGCTCTTCCAAGCGTCCGATCTGAGCGTGTGGTACGAAAGGCGCGTGCGCGACGCGATTCTAGCGAGGCTGGAAGAATTTCAGGAACGCGACAGCGGATGGGCGTTGTCGCGAATACTGGACCTAACGGTGAACGTGAACAAGTGTAATCCCATGCGTGTGGGATGTTGGATGGAGATACCGCGAGGTATAAGACTGAAACAGGCGGTGGTAAACGTGCGTTCGGAGAACGACGCGTGTTTCGCGCGTGCGGTGGTCGCGGCTCTGTATCCCGCTCAGCGGCACGCGGAAAGATGTGGCTCGTATCCCGATTACGCGACGGTGCTGAATCTCGACGGGATCAAGTTTCCCATAGATCTGAAACATATTGGAAAGTTCGAACGTCTGAATGACGTATCGATCAATGTATTTACCACTCGGGAAGAGACTGGAAAAAAAGACAAGTACGGACGGAGCGCCGACGACAACGCGATCGTGCCTCTGCGGTTGACTGGCGATAAGAGGGATAGACACGTAAATCTCTTGTATCTGCGCGATACGCTGCGTGGTGCCGTCAACAGGGGTCATTTCGCCTGGATAAAGAATCTGTCGCGATTGGTCAATTCGCAATTGATCGTGAGCCGCTGCGCGAAGCACGTTTGCGATCGGTGGGTATAAAAAAACTGAGGAACAAGGAAACGCCGAGATGTTATTTAATATGTAGACATACATAGTAATTACACGCATGTTAATTCGCAGATGCCTACACTATTTTTATACGCGCGACAAATTGGCCGCTCACAGCGTCGACTGCGGCCGAATGAACGACTGCGCCATCGTTCTTCCAAACGAGGACGATAAGTGGCTGTCGTTCGACAATCACGACAGAAAGGAGCGACTCCCCTTCGTGGTGTACGCGGATCTGGAGTGTCTTCTCGAACCGCGGGAGAGGGAGAATGCCGAAGGGGGTGCGAGAACGGAAAGATACGCCTATCAGCGTCACGTACCGTTCAGCCTGGGCTACTATCTGTGTTGCACCTACGACGATACCGTATCCACGTACAGATATCGTCGCGGCGAAAATTGCGTTTCTTGGTTCGTGAACAAACTTCGCGTTCTCGCGCGTCGCGCTAAGATTAAATTCTCCACCAATATATCTATGATAGAACTTACGGAGGACGAGAAACTTGAATTTCAGCGCGCGACGCATTGTCACGTGTGTCGGAAAGCGTTCCAACCGGAGGACAAGCGCGTGCGAGATCACTGTCATCTGACAGGACGCTACAGAGGTCCGGCGCATTCTCGCTGCAATCTGAATTACAGGAACGTGTACGTGATTCCCGTGTTCTTCCACAATCTGTCGGGTTACGACGCGCACTTCATCATCGAGAAAATCGCGAACGATTTCGAGGGTGGGGTCGAGCTGCTGCCGCTCACGAAGAAAACTTACATATCGTTCTCGAAGACCGTCAAGGAGACGCAGACGGAAGGAATATGGGATCGGTACGTTAAGCTGCGGTTCGTGGATTCGTACAAATTTTTAGCCGCGAGTATCGAAACCCTGGCGTCCTATCTGAACAGGGAAAAGCTGAGAATAACGCGCTCGGAGTACGCGGATTTGAGCGCGGAGGATCTCGATCTGCTCACTCGCAAGGGAATGTTTCCGTACGAGTACGTAGACAGCGTTGACAAGTTGCGGGAGACCGAGCTTCCACCGCGCGAGGCCTTTTACAGCTCCCTGACCGACGAGACCGCGAGCGAGAGCGACTACGAGCACGCGACGAAGGTCTGGCGACGTTTCGGCGTGCGAGATCTCGGTGAGTACAGCGATCTCTATCTCAAGACCGACGTGCTTCTTCTGGCGGATATCTTTGAAAATTTTCGGGACACGTGTATGGCGAGTTACGTGCTCGATCTCGCGTACTATTACACGTTGCCGGGGTACACGTGGGACGCCATGCTCAGATACACCTTCGTGCGTTTCGAGCTGCTCACCGACATCGACATGGTGATGTTCGTGGAGCGCGGAATACGCGGTGGGCTCAGTCAATGTTCGCTCAGGTACGCGCGTGCCAACAACAGGCACGTACCGACGTACGATTCGTCCCAGCCCGATACGTATCTCATGTATTACGACGTGAACAATCTGTACGGCTGGGCCATGTGCGAATCGCTCCCGTACGCGAATTTCCAGTGGCTCGACGACCCTGAGAATTTTGACGCGACGACCGTTGCCCCGGACGGCGATGTCGGTTACATCCTGGAGGTGGATCTCGAGTATCCTGCTGACCTGCACGACGCCCACGCGGACCTGCCGTTGTGCCCGACGCGCGATAAACCGCCCGGAAAGCGGCAGGAGAAACTGCTCGCCACGCTCCACGACAAATCGCGCTACATGACGCACTATCGAAATCTGCAGCAATGTCTGCGACTAGGTTTGCGACTGACGCGCGTTCGTCGCGTTCTGCGATTCGCCCAGTCATCCTGGCTTCGCGGCTACATCGAGCTGAACACGACGTTCAGGACTCGCGCGACCAACGAGTTCGAACGGAATATGTACAAACTGATGAACAATGCCGTCTTCGGTAAGACGATGGAGAACGTGCGCGATCACGTGGACGTGCGTCTCGTGACGCGATGGGACGGCAGGTACGGCGCGGAGGCGATGATCGCCAGGCCGAACTTTCACAGCAGAAGCGTCTTCTCGGAGAATCTGGTCGCGATCGAGCTGCGAAGGCTCGAGGTAAAATTCAACAAGCCGGTCTACGTGGGTATGTGCATTCTCGAGATATCCAAGACGCGTCTCTACGAGTTTCACTACTACTACATGGCGCCGCTCTATCGCGACCGGTGTCGAATTCTCTACACGGACACCGACAGTCTGATCTATTCGCTGGAGTGCGAGGATGCGTACGAGCTTATGAGACGCGACGTAGACAGGTTCGACACGAGCGATTACGCGGAGAATAACGCGCACAGTATGCCGCGCGTCAACAAGAAGGTGCCCGGTCTGATGAAAGACGAGAACAACGGCGCGATCATGACGGAGTTCGTGCCTCCGTGCGAAGATGTACGCCTACAAGGTACTCGGACGGGACGACACCAAGAGAATAAAGGGCGTCAAGAGAAACGTAGTCGCGAAGAGGATCACGTTCGAGGATTACGTGGTGTGCCTGCAGAACCGCGCGAGCTGAAGACGCGTCAGTCGTGCATACGCTCGTGCCTGCACGACGTTTACACCGTGTCGGAGCGGAAACTCGCTCTCAGTCCGCACGACGACAAGCGATGCGTGAGGTTGGACAGCGTGGAAACGCTTCCGTGGGGACATTACGGAATACCGTTGTAAAAAGAAAAAAACAATATCATACGCTTCCTGAAAAGTGTTTTATCGTAAGATCAATGCGTATAAAAAATACCCATGAATGTAATTTTTTTATTGATAATAAAGTACACGTTGTGCGCCCAATTATATTATTTGTTACAATACGGATGCCTTGTCTATCCACGAATTGTGCGAACTGTCCATTCCCAGCCACTTCACGTACACTCGATTGCCGCGCTTACGCAGGACCTTTTCCACGAGATAGACGTCGGGATTGGAGACGCGCAGCAACTCGTGTTCGTAGAACCCTCTGGCTATCGCTTCCCCGCGAATGTCCTTCAGCAGATACTTAACGGGATTGGTCCTTTGCACTTTGGCTATGTGAAAGATCTCGGTGGTCCAATTGGGTGTGTAGCCCTTCTCGAAGATCGTTTTGAATTTGCACACGCGCACCGGATCGTCGACTCGAAATTTCGCCGGCGCGGCGATCTTCGCGCGACTGTACACCGTGCGCAGCAGTCTTTCGGCGACGGTGGGCGTCACGTCCGCCGGACGCATTCCGATCGTTCTGTGTCTGCGACGATTGTAATTCGACAGGAGGCTCGGCAGCGAGTCGATCCATCTGTACGATCCGTGAAGCGTGAAGAGCTTTCCAATGTCGTTTTTCAACGTTCGATTGAATCTCTCCACCACCGACGCCTTCATCACCGAATACGTGGAGTAGTGATTCACCTTGCGCGCGTCGAGGATCTCGCGCACGTCGGCGTTGTAGAATTCCTTTCCCTTGTCCGTCTGCAGATTCCTGGGGCATCGCGCGTCCTCGCGAAAGATCTTTCGGAGAGCCGTCGCGACCTCCTTTCCGCTCTTGGTCTTGAGGGGGATCGCCCAGGCGTACTTGCTCAGCACATCGATGACCGTTAGAATGTAATTGTGATCCGCGTTTTGGCGCGAATAGGGACGCATCTTGACCACGTCGGCCTGCCACAGATCGTCGTAACCGCGCACCACGACGCGGCAACGGGGAAAGTTCTTCCTCGCCGGCGCGTGCAGTTCCTCCACGAGTCTTCGTTTTTCCGCGCTCATTGCTGAAGAAGGTTCAAAATACCCTGAATTTTGGCGATCTTCTCGTCGTGCTTTTCCACGGTCTTTTTTACATCCAGGAACTGGTTTCTAAATTCTCTTATCAGGTCTCTCGAATTCTTTTTGGCCTCGGCGATCGCTCCCTCGACGAAGCTCCTGTTCGTCGCGTCGCCGTCGTCCTCCGGCGCGGCCACTCGCCGTATCTTGCGCTCCGACGCGTCGTAGGAATCCTCGCGCAAGCGGAGCGCGTCGTTTCGCAACGTTACGATTTCGTCTCTCAAACCCTGGGTCGCGTTCGTCACGATGACGCCTGTGAAATTCTGATCGGCAGAGCTCTTCTTGATGACGCGACTCCCTTTTCCCCCCGGTCGTCGTTGTTCTTATTGGCGTAAATACGTCGTCGTCATCCTCGCATTCACGCTCCAGGTCGGCGCCAGCATCGTCGTAGTCGTCGTTCTCGCTGTCCTTCCTCGCCCTCTTCGTCTGCGTTTTAATTTTTTTCGCCAGCGCAAAGCCACCGTCGTCGTCGTCGTCGTCGTCGCCGCCATACTTGCCCGGCTCTTTACTCCTACGTTCCACATCGTCGGCGAGCCGTTTCAGAGGTTTGACGATAGGCTCGTACCTCTTTTCCAGAGCGATCTCGCTCTCCATTTTTCCGGCCCTGAGAGCGGCGTACTTCCTGCGAGTCGAGGCGCGCGTTTTGGCTATCTCACGCGCGGTCCTCTCCCCCGCGATCGCGCTCATGCTCGCGTCGTTCGTCGAGGCGCACCGATCGGCTCTACAGCACGGCGAAGTCGTGGAACCCCCGTCTGTACCGTCCGCCTCGCAACGCGCTGTCCTTGTCTATCACGGCGAAACCGTAGGTGCGTCGCCAGTACTCGCGACAGAACGCGCGAAACTCGTCGTACGACATATCGATGTTCACGTGATCGTCGTACACGTGTCGCAGATTGGTGCCGTCCTGCCTGAACAGGATCAACAGATTTGCGTTGTCGCGCACGAGGTGTTTCGGTATTTTAGCATACGTCTGACAGAGATAGAAGCAATCGATATTCGAATGTCGGCCCATAGAAAAGTACTCCCTCATCCTGTCCTGCTTGTCGCAGGTCACGTCATCGAAGACGAAGACCGAGTCGGGAAACGCCTCGTCGGGCGGAGCGACGTCGCGATTGTCGGAAAACGCGCGATAGCCGATCTCGTCCATAGGCTCGAACAGTCGTTCGAGGTCGAAACGAAGACCGTGCGGTTGTTCCAGCAGACTCAGCAGAACGTTCGTCTTACCGCAGTTGGAGGGCCCGCAAATGATGCAGCGCACGACGTTCGGCAGGAGAGGACCGTGCCTGCGCGATTCTCCGTTTTCTCTCTCGGCAGCGCCCGACCTCGCCAGCGTTTTGCGATCAAGATTCGAGACTCCTATCGTCACCGACTGTCGCACGAATCGCATTTTGCCTCTCTCTCTCTCTCGGTCTTTTCCGCGAGCGCGCGCTCGCTCGATTCGCTCGCGATGAGCCCCCGCTCGATCGCTCGAGAGGGAAGGGGGGAGCGCTGACGTCGTTTCGTTTCGTCGCGCGTGCGCGAACGCCTCGCGCGCGGATATAAGTAGCGCGAGCGCGTCGTCGCAACCGTATAAAAATTAATCCAAAAGCAACGATTGGTTCGCGCGCGCATCGGCGATCGAGATGTTTCCCATACTGACGGACAGGCACGATATTCTCAATCTAACGGTCAAGGAGTTGGAATTCGTTCCGAAGATCGTTCTGTTGCGTAATTTTGAGAGATACGTGCATCTGCTGTGGGACCGTTTGCCGGAACATATACCAGGTCTGTAAATATGAAACCGGAATTTGCCCATAGATGGCCCTAGCTGTCAATGTAGTTACCGACAAACCGCGTCATTGGCGCCATTTACTTGTTGACATCTGACAAAGATTTTCAACTTACAACAATACAAGTTTCATACAACAGCATAGTTTGTAATAGCGTTGAACATGTCGAATTTTGTACCTGGAAGCTACGATTTGCGGACAGCATTGATTTTCTGTTACCATTTGAAGAAAACTGCTGCAGAACGGCATCGAATGCTTGTCGAAGCTTACGGTGAGCATGCTTTTGGTAAATCACAGTGCTTTGAGTGGTTTAAAAAATTCAAACGTGGCGATTTTGACGTGAGAAACGAAGAACGTGGAAGACCACCGAAAAAGTTTGAAGACAGTGAATTGCAAGCATTGTTGGATGAGGATGACGCTCAAATGCAACAACAACTCGCGGATTAATTAAATGTGACACGAGCAGCCGTCTCCATGTATTTTCTATACAAAAGCTCCGATTTCATATTTACAGACCTGGTAAAAGCGGATCCCGAGGCGCAGAGATATCGCCCGTGCATGGAACATTACAATCGTCCGTGGCAGCGAACGCACATAGACGGACCACCGCCGCTCATCAAGGACTGCCACGAGTGCAACCGCGCCCTCACCCTGAACGGTGAGTCGTCGAGTCACCAAGATAAGAAGAGAAAAAACTAACTTTTTTAAAAAATAAGAAGAAAGAAAGCCCTCCCGTAACCGCGGTCGAATGCTAAGCGCGCGCGGCGCCGGTCTGCTCGATCGTGCGATAAACGCTCTTCCCTTCGAGCTGCATGTATCCGGCTATCAGTTCTGCGGACCCGGTACGCGTCTAGCGAAGAGACTAGCGCGCGGCGAAAAGGGTATAAATCCGTTGGACACGGCGTGTCGAGAGCACGGCGTCGCGTACTCCCGAAGCGGCGAGCTCGCCGACCGACACTTGGCCGATCGACTGCTCGCCGAGAGGGCGCGCGAGCGCGTCACCGCGAGGGACTCCACGGTCGGCGAGAGACTCGCCGCGGCTGCCGTATGAGCGGCTATGAAGGCGAAGACGAAACTGGGCATGGGTATGGAAAAACGAAAAGGGAAGAGGACGAAAGGAACGGGATCGAGGAGAAACGCGAGGAAGAGCAGGAAGAAGAGGCGGAGGATACTTCCGACTGCGAAACGCGGCGGCTTCTTGCCTTTTCTGCCGATGTTGGGCGCGCTCGGTTCCTTGATCGGTGGCGCGGCCGGTGTGGCCAAAGCGGTGCAGCGGCAACTCGACGAACTGCAGCGACACAACCGCGCGATGGAGGGTCGCGGATTGTACCTCGCGCCGTATAAGAAGCGCGGAGGTGGCGCGAGAAGAATCGTCGAGAAAAAAAAATTTCGCGGAAGAAGGCGACGTTAGCGCGTCTACCGGCGTACGGCGTCACGACGAACGAGCAGCTCGATCGATCGGCGCGTCGCCTGTGCGTACCGTTCTTCCGCGGGGTGTTCATGCGCGATGCTCTGCCAGCGAGGGTGCGACACGCGGAGTGCGGCATCGTGAATCTCGACGACGCGGCGGGTCCGGGCACGCATTGGGTCGCTTACGCGAAAAGAGGGAACGCGGCGATGTACTTCGACGCGTTCGGAAATCTCCGTCCGCTGAGGGCGATATCGCGCGATATCTCGGCGGTGGCGACGACGGCACGATCGTGACGTACAATCATCGGGCGTTTCAGACGTTCGATCAGAGAATCTGCGGACAGCTGTGCCTGCGATTTCTTCGCGAGATCGATTGGGGGAGTGGCGATGTCGCTGACGCTCACGTTGACCGGAACCAGCAGCGTTCTCACGGCGAGTCACTTTCCCGCTCTGGATCTGAGCGACGGCGAATACGAGCTGGGTTTGACGACCTTCGAGACGTACAATTCGATACCGAACGTCACGTCCGCGAACAATCGATTCCACTTCGGCGAGGACGACCGGGTGATCGTCGTTCCGGAAGGGTCGTACGAGCTGCGAGCCGTGAGCAGATATCGGCGCGCCGCTCTTCTTCATCAGGAACGTCGCGCCCGTGAGAGGGAAAAAATCAAGGAGAAAGGAGGAAAAACGCAGACCGATGGCGCCGAACGGGCAGGAGAAAAAAATCGAACGCAGAGAGACGACGACGACGACGACGACGGTGGCTATGGCATATACGAGGACGACGACGGCAAGGACGACGACGGCGGTGATGGAACGATACTCTCTCTTCGCGCCAACGAGAATACCATGAGGTGCGAGATAAAGTGCGCCTACAGAGTGAACTTTGCAAAACCTAACAGCATCGGTTCCCTTTTGGGTTTCTCGCGCGATCGTATTCTAAAACCGAACAAATGGTACGTTTCCGACAGACCCTTTGACGTCATGAGCGTGAACGTCATTCGCATCGAGTGCAGCATCACCGCGGGAGCGTACAGCAACGGACGCTCGGTGCACGCGATCCACGAATTCGCGCCGAAAGTGCCGCCGGGATATAAACTGTCGGAGACTCCGACGCAGATCAATTACCTCCCGATCGTCGCGCGAAGCGTCACCGATATCACGGTGCGAGTCGTGGATCAGAACGATCGGCTGATCGACTTTCGCGGCGAGGAGATAACGATCAGACTGCACGTACGTCGTCGTCGCAGTTAGTGCGTGTGTGTGTGTGTGCAACCTGAGGAGAGAGAGCGAGAGGGATGCTCGTTCTGAACGGATCGAGCGCGGATTGCACGAACGAGCGAGCTAGCCCGTTCCACGACGAGATCGGAAATGTGGGCAAGAGGAGAGGCGGAGGAGGAGGAAGGAGAGCCATTCTCAGCAGCGCCAACGTCAAGTTCCTGCGATCGCTGGGTCTCGCCGTGAGGGTGCTGTCCCATGGACATCGGAATTATCGGAAAACGGAATCGGAAAGGTGGGATGGTGGGGAGCTAACCAATCAGAAAGATTCCGTTGCGTGTTTCCACACCTGGGTTCCCCATGGCGATCATTTTTCGGAACGGAATTCATACATGCGCGTAATTCAAATATCTGGCAGTCACTGGCGGTTAAAGAGTGTTGTAATATAAGTTAATTGCTGTTGTATTTATATATTTATTTTGATTGAAAAAGAGGAATATGATGTCATCTGCTGTAAGTATTGTAATTATGAGATACGTATGCTAAAAGTTATGTTATATTAGGTTATAATGTTGATGTATTGATGGTCTAGCGTACATTTCTAGCCTAACATACATATACAATATGCTCATAGTAGTTTCAATTTGTTAAAGACAGTACATATAATAAAAATAGTACATTATATTTTGTTTATAAGTATGTTTTATTTTATAGAAATAAAAAAATGAAAGCGAAAACAGCAAAATTATTTCTTCTGAAAATGATAATGGAGTGGCTGGAGCCATAGAACAGCAATGGGAGAAGGCATTATACATAATGATTTTTAAAAATTAATTTATAGATTCATACTTGTATAATGTCTACAATATTTTTTTGTAAAACTTTAAGTATAATATAATATATGATATAAAAGATATCCAGCTCTTACTTATTTAAAGATGTATGTATTTAAAGATATTGTGCACTTATATATCCCAAAAATCTGTGTTAAATTTGCAATCTCTGTAAATTTCAGCTTTATCCCTTTATTTTGACATAAGCGACATACATCTTTAAATAATTAAGAGGATATCTGTTTTATATCATATATTATATTATACTTAAAGTTTTACAAAAAAATATTGTAGACATTATACAAGTATGAATCTATAAATTAATTTTTAAAAATCATTATGTATAATGCCTTCTCCCATTGCTGTTCTATGGCTCCAGCCACTCCATTATCATTTTCAGAAGAAATAATTTTGCTGTTTTCGCTTTCATTTTTTTATTTCTATAAAATAAAACATACTTATAAACAAAATATAATGTACTATTTTTATTATATGTACTGTCTTTAACAAATTGAAACTACTATGAGCATATTGTATATGTATGTTAGGCTAGAAATGTACGCTAGACCATCAATACATCAACATTATAACCTAATATAACATAACTTTTAGCATACGTATCTCATAATTACAATACTTACAGCAGATGACATCATATTCCTCTTTTTCAATCAAAATAAATATATAAATACAGCAATTATTAACTTATATTACAACACTCTTTAACCGCCAGTGACTGCCAGATATTTGAATTACGCGCATGTATGAATTCCGTTCCGAAAAATGATCGCCATGGGGAACCCAGGTGTAGAAACACGCAACGGAATCTTTCTGATTGGTTAGCTCCCCACCATCCCACCTTTCCGATTCCGTTTTCCGATAATTCCGATGTCCATGGGACAGCACCCTGAGAAACTCCGCGCCGTCGCGTCGTTTCCGTATCGAGAGAAAGGACCATGGCGGTCGACATACTGAGTATCGGCGGTAAGCCGATCTTCGAGCGCATCGTCGGAATCGAGATTCACACGTATAACCCGTACGTCAACACGACGTTCGGGTACAACGACGAGATACGAATACCCATACAGCAGCAGGATCTGTACACGCTGCCGTGCGACAGTTATCTGTACATCGAGGGACGTCTTCACGACGACGGCGCGACGTCGGAGGGGAGGGATAACCAAAGGCAATACGCGAAATTGGTCAACAACTGCGTCGGGTTCATGTTTGAGGAAATTCGCTACGAGCTCGACGGCGTGGAGATCGATCGGTGCAGAAACGTCGGAATAACCACCACGATGAAGAACTACGTGTCGCTGACCGCCGAACGAGCCAGGAGACTGCAGAACGCCGGATGGAGTTATCCGACGAACGAATCGATTCTGAACAGCGCATCCAATTTATTCAACTTTTGCGTAGCTTTGAAAGATCTGCTGGGTTTCTGCGAGGACTACAGACGCTTGCTGATGAGCATGAAACACGAGCTTATCCTGATACGCGCTCGTAACGACGTCAATTGCGTCGTAGATCCGAAAAAGATCGTGCCGAGAGATCCAGCCAAGGATCCTAAAATTACGCTACTGAAGGTGCAATGGCGTATGCCGCACGTGTCGTTGAACGACGTGATTAAATTGTCGCTATTGCGAACGTTGGAGAGCGGACGATTTCTGAGCGCGGGCTTTCGCTCTTGGGATATGTACGAATGGCCCCTGCTGCAGAGCACGACCAAGCATTCGTGGGCCGTGAAAGCCGCGCCGCAATTGGAGAAGCCGCGATACGTCATATTCGCGCTGCAGACCGGACGGCGAAACGAATTCACGGAGGACGCTTCGAGATTCGATCATTGCGCGCTCACCAACGTGAAGTTGTATCTCAACTCGGAATTCTATCCCTACGACGACGTGAACGTGGATTTCGAGAGCGACAAGTTCGCCGTGCTGTACGAGATGTACGCGAAATTTCGAAGAGCGTACTACGGGGGCAGTCGCGACGAGGCGCTCCTCTCCCCGCGCGAATTCGCGCGGGTGGCTCCGCTCGTGGTGGTCGACTGTTCCCGTCAGAACGAATCGGTGCAGAGCGCCACCGTGGACGTGCGCATCGAGTTCGAATGCAGGGAAAACGTTCCGCCGAAAACCACCGCCTTTTGTCTCATCGTTCACGATCGCGTCATCGAATACAGTCCGCTGACCAACGTGGTGCGCAAAATTATCTAACGGAAAATGCGGTTGAAGAATACCATTTCCCGGAAAAACATTTCCCGGAAACGAGGAATATATGAGTGACGAACGTGCACAATTATCTAACGAAAAATGCGGTTGTGAAAAACCATTTCCCCGGTAAGCGAGGAATATATAAATTCGAGGATCCTTCCATCGTTCCTCAGACAGTCAGGAACGAGCGGTTTAAGCACATCTTTACTGTTTTATTTCAACACACGATGGCCGCGACAACGACGACGATCTTCGTCGATCTACAGGGCTTTGTGGTGGGCGAGAAATTCTTCGCGAAGGAGGTGGCCGTGCTCCGAAGCGAGACGCGCGTGCTCGCCCATCACGTGTTTCACGCCCCGATGAGTTGGGATCTGCTGACGAGGGCTGAGAAAGCAAGGGCCAGCTGGCTGATGGCGAACCATCACGGCTTTCGTTGGGAGGACGGGGACACGGATTATCGCCTAGCGAGGACGATAATTCGACGCGCGGTGTGCGACGACCTGGGCGAGAGAGAAGAGGTGGCTGGTGGCGTGCGAATCTACGTGAAGGGCCTCGAGAAGAAGACGTGGCTGAAAGAGATTCTCGGCGACGCCGTTTACGACCTCAACGCGACGATCACGACCATCGACGCCGAGTACGACGACGTCGATCGGCTGGAGTTTCTTCGCCCCGATCGCGCGTTTCGCTGCGGACGTCATCAACGGTGCTGCGCGATGGAGAACGTGCTGAAGCTGCGCGACTGGTGGATCGAGCGACGCGAATGCCTGTCCAACGTCGACTTCGCGGATTAAAAAATTGTATGAACACATTATATATTACTCGTATAATATATTTATATTTTTTATTGTATTACTCGTTTTTTTACTCTATGTGTATTCATCTATCTATATTGTATTTAATCATTTTTTTATTCAATCTGTATCCATCTATATTGTATTAAATAAACAAAAGATTGAAAAAAATCAATGAACGATGTCGTTCCTCTTCATATACACCTATTCCACAATACATTATAAGCTACTGAGTGCGCAAAAATGGCCGGTCGCGGAGACGCGATAAACATTGTGTGCCGCCGAGTGCGTAAAAATGGCCGATCGCGGTACCTCTTAGCGAGATAAACAGAGAAACGGCGAGCGAATGACGAGAGAGCGAGACGGGAAGGAGCGATAACGTCGAGCGCGAACGAAAAAAAACAAGAGCGCGATAAGGAAAAGAAAGAGAACGCCGACCCGCTCCAGCGCGCGAGGTGTGAATACGAGCGCGAATGAGCGATAACGCCGAGCCGCTCCAGCGCGAGTGAGCGATAACGCGAGGTGCGGTTACGAGCGATAACGCGAGTTATTTTAATAATGTCTTTTTCATTTATTTTATTCTATTTTATCTTACGTATTGTTTTTTTGACTTATTTTTCATTCTTTTGCGACGGCCTACCTTCGGGGACGTCTTCGTCATCGATGATTACTGCGAGCGCGAGCGAGCGGTAACGCGAACGATATCAAATGACAGAGGCGTGCACCGCAAAAAAAAATATCCTCTTTACATATAAAGGACACTTTTATTTTATTCCTCTTAATAGTATTATATATTTTTTTATACATATAATTGTTCATATTTATTTTGTTTATTCACTTTTCATTCACTTCTTTGGGGAGGGCATACCCTCCGGAACGTCCCCGATGTCTATCACCTCGTCCTCAAAGTTGTTGGCGCGACGCCCCTCGTCGCCGTCGTCGTCCCTCTCTCTCTCGCGCACCGTCCTCCGTCCCACATCCGACGGCTCCTCGTTTGTCGATGATGCTAAACGCGCAACATCTCTGTGTAGCGCGCGCATTTTTGACACAAAGAACCGTATCTGATTGCGCGATTTTCTTGCCAGCGAGGCGACGAGGGTTCTACCATAAATTTTAATATAATTATTAAATAAAATTATCAAATATATTTATTAAATATCATTAATGAATATAAAAACTGTTAATATTTGTATTTAACAAATCTACTTACGTTCTATCCAATACGAGGCATTCCTCGTCGATGCGCACCGCCATCTGTATGCATGGCGGTACGTTTTCAGAATTGCTCTGCAGCCGCAACTGCAGCTGTCGTATCGAATCACGAAACTCCCTCCCACGAAGCTACCCTCGTAAGAGATGTTGCGTGAATTAGGAGTAATTCGCACGCGGTTTTAATATCGTCGAGTTTCTCCATTATTTCAAGCACTATCCGTATAAGAACGTGTGAGAACTGATGCAGATGGACTACACCCAGGTCTAGTCTCGAGTTCTTTATATATGGTAAAAAAAGGATATTGTGGTAAAAAAATATACTAAGAATAGCATTTTTGCATCGAGAAAAAAATGCGTTTTATCAAACCGAATCATCCACCAGATTCGATGCATTTTTCCCACCCGAAACCCCCGCCGCCACCTGTCCGCGCCGAGAAAGTGCATCGATAAAAGGAGGACATTGCGGTAAAAATAATCTATGATAAAGATAGGATTTTTGCATCGAGGAAAAACATGCGTTTTATCAAACCCACTCATCCGCCGGATTCGACGCAGTTTTCCCACCCGAAACCCCCGCCGCCACCTGTCCGCGCCCAGAAAGTGCATCGACAAAAGGAGGACATTGCGGTGAAAATAATCTATGATAAAGATAGGATTTTTGCATCGAGGAAAAACATGCGTTTTATCAAACCGACTCATCCGCCGGAATCGTCGACGCGATTTTTTCCTCCCGAGACCCCCGCCGCCACCTATCCGCGCTATCGACAACGAGTGTCCTCGCGAAAACATCGTACATCCGGTCCGCTCGTCGCGATCGCGCTCAAACCGCAACGCACCGTCATCGCAGTTCCACCGTCTCTCTCTCGCTCTCGACGATGTGGCTCGCGCGCATAATCGCGTTGACCGCATGTCTCATCGCCGTGAGATGCGTCAATATCACTGAGGAAAATTACGCGCTCGCGTTCGATTACCTGCAGAAATACGGATATCTGACCAAAGATGTGGACGCGGTTCCGGCTCAGAGACGAAACGACGTTCTTCGCAGAGCCATCGAGGATTTTCAGAAATACTACGATTTGCCCGACGATGGAACGCTCGACGACAAAACGCTGGAAATGATGGGTAAATCGCGATGCGGTTTTCGAGATATCCTGAGGCACGGAACGAGAGCGAGTCTATCCAAATGGCCGAAGACGCACCTGACGTGGGATTTTTACCTAGCCACCGAGAGCGAGTTGAACACGGCGCAGGCCGCGTTTGACATGTGGTCGCAACATTCGGCATTGACGTTCGAACGCTCCAGATTGAATCCCGACATTGTGATATCTTGGCGACGCCTACGTCACGGTAACATGAACGTCGAGGTGAACGGCCCAAATTGCACGGACAAATTCGACGGTCCCGGCGGCGTGCTCGCCCACGCGTCTCTCCCGATAGACGAGGCGGGTTTCGTTTCCGAGGTGCACGTCGACGGAGACGAGCCGTGGCACATTTACATCAGTAAGAATCCCTCGGATACGTTCTCCCTTCATTACACGCTGACGCACGAGATCGGTCACTCTCTCGGATTGCAGCACAATAAGCGCAGGACTTCGGTGATGTTCGCGTTCACGCCCGACAAGCAATATCCGGTTAAGCTCGATACGACAGATACGACATCGTTGACATTCAACGTTTGTAGGGCGAAAAAATGTCAAACGATCCCCCGCAGACGCCGCCGCCGCCACCGCCGTCGCCGGATCTGTGCGCCCTTGATCGCGTGAACGCGATATTGATTGTGGAAAATCGAATGTACATCTCGTACAAGCATTACGTTTGGTCGTTCGATCTGGACGGTAGGACGTACAACGGACCTTTGGCCCTGTCAAATCACATAAGCTTTCTTCACGACAATTACACGCGCGTAACCGCCGCCTATCAATCACCATCCGGTGATATTGTGGTGTTCGCGGATAATTTGGTGTACATGGTTCAATATCCGGAAATTACTCTGCGGCCAGATTGGCCGAAAACCTTGCAGGAACTCGGATTTCCCGCAAAGACGAAGATCAACGGAGCGGTGAACACCCACAGAGGACGTTCCTTCGTGTTGTTCAACGGTAACTCGGTGGGCGAGATAAACGAATGTGACCACAGAGTTGCCAGATTTACGCCTCTCGAGGCGACGTTTCCCGGAATACCGATCGGCGTGACGTCGATCTTCCGATACATCGACGGCAATCTGTACTTCACCACTCGGACGCAGTACTACAGATTCAACGAATTTACGAAGACCGTCACGGCGGCTGGAAAATTCGATCTGCGGATACTGATTATCGTCTGCCCTAAGGACGAACTGTTGCAACAGTTGCGCGATCTTCTCGATCGATTCGTGCGCGTCAGCGATTTAACGTCACCGACGAGCGATTCGGACGACGACGAGGACGGCGTTCGGCTTTCCGACCAAAGGAAGTAGGGGAATTGCGCTAATCCCCACACCACACCACACTACACATCGCGCGACATAAGTAAGAACTCTTTGTATACTTATATACCGATGTGTGCCGCCCAAAGCCTCAGTGCCGCATCGTCAGCCGAATACGACGCGTTGGAAAGAATAGAAAAACGAACGATATACCATAGTGCAAAAAAAATGTTCTCGACCCTGACCGATCGACCCGCGCCGAGGGATCTTTCTCCTCGCGAGACGGAATCGGAGGTGAACGAACACAGCAAGAGACGCAGGATCGAGTCGACGGACGATCGTCGTGATCATAATTATCATCGTCAGACGTCGCGTTCCCAGCTTTCACCACCCAACGACGTTATTCGCGAAATCCATGTAATGGCTCCGGTGCGCGTCCTGACGACGCGTTATCCGCTGACGACGACTGGCTACAAATTCTTAACCATTGGTATCACGATTAAGTCACCGTGGTACGGTATACCCTCGCCTTCGTACGTGGATATCGCCCTGGGAGATAAGCAAGGCAAGGAGATCTGTCTGACGGTCGACATGTGGAAAGGACTGGTCGAGCGCAAACACGACGTATTGGAGAGTCTGCGATCCAACCTCGTCAAGCCCGGAACTCGCTCCCCCGCGCCGATATCGATCGGAGACCTGACGCTGCGATTCGGATTGATAAACAACCTACCGATCTTGCGTATGGAGCTACCCAACGCGACTCGTCTGGCAATGTCGCTCACCACCGTGTATCTGCTGTACGATTTCCAATTTTGCGTCGATCGTGTCGTATCGGCCCTGAGCTCCGCAACCGAGGAGGTCGACGCGAAATTTTCCCGCTATCGGGAGATAGCCCACAACGCGTGTAAGACGGGAACTTCGGTCAATAATGTGATACGGAAGAGCGAACATTTCGATCCCAACAACATTGTCGATTGCGAGATTGCCGCGCTCTGTTTCAGACCCTAGTGTCACGACGCGCATATATATATATATATATATATATATATATATATATATATATATATTTATGATGGTATTTTATAATGCCCCCATGGCAGCGTCTTGGTAGAACCGGGTATAATGTATCGCTTATCGTCGTATGGACTTAGAGCGATTTTCGTTTCAGACACGGTGTACACCTCGTGTCGTTTGGACCTTATGCAAGTCTGCTGTCGCGTCATTTCAATTTCGTCGCGCAGACACCGCGTGTAATCGTCGAACGTTATCGACCTGGCTACGACGTTACTCTTAACACCTTTGACCTTTTTCGTATCTTTCTTACCGTCGACTCGCAAGGCGTACATCTTTGCTCTAAGTCCAACGAATTCGGTCATTATCGCACCGTTATTTTCGTCCTTCATCAAACCGGAACTTTTTTATTGGCGAGTGGGATACCGTACGCATTATCGATCGCGTAATCACTAGTGTCAAATCTATTAATGTGGCGCTTCATGGTATCGTATACGTCGTCGCACTCGATGTGATAAATGAAACTGTCCGTATCGGTGTACGTGACTTTACACTTGTCGCGATACAACGGTAACATGTACTCGTGATGAAAGTCATACAAACATGTCTTGGATATATCGAGGATGCACATACCCACGTAGATTGGTTTGTCGAATTTCACCTCGAGTTTTCGCATTTCTATTGCTACTAGATTCTCCGAAAAGACGCTGCGACTGTGAAAATTTGGTTTCGCAATCATTGCCTCCGCGCCGTATCTACCCTCCCAATGAGTCACGAGTCGCACGTCAACGTGATTGCGCATGTTCTCCATGGTTTTGCCAAACACGGCGTTGTTCATCAATTTGTATAAATTTTTCTCGAAATCATTCTTGGCCAATGTTCTAAATTTCGTATTGAGTTCTATATAATCGCGAAGCCATGGAGATTGCGCGAATTTCAATACGCGGTGAATCTTTGCTATACGGAGCCCGTGACGAGTACACTGCTGCAGGTTGCGATAGTGTATGACATAACGTTTCTTATCGTATAATGTTGCGAGGAGCTTGTCCTGCCGCTCCGGGTGGTTTATCGCGCGTCGGTAGGTCAGTGTGCACGTTGTGAAGATGTTGCGGATACTCCAAGTCGACTTCGAGAATGTAGCCTATCGAGGAATCCAACGCGACATCCATAACATTAAAATCGGTTACGTCGTCGACCCATTGAAAATCTGCGTAAGGCAATGGTTGACACATTGCCCAGCCGTACAAGTTGATTACATCGAAATACATTAGGTACGACGACGGTTTCGATGGATCGTACGACTGCATGTACTTGTTGTTGGCCAGCGCGTATCTGTTTGAACATTGACTCAAACCGCCGCGTATACCTCGTTCGATAAACTTGACCATGTCAATGTCGGTGAGCAGTTCGAAATTGATACGCGTATGCTTCAACATAGCATCCCACGTAAAACCCGGTAGAGTGTAATAATACGCCGGATCGAGTCCATAACTCGCGATGCAGCTATCGCGAAAATTTCAAAGATATCAGCCAACAGCAAGACATCGGTTTTGAGATATAAATCGCTGTAGTCAGCGAGCGTTCGAATGGAGAACCGCTGCCAGACGTTGACGGCGTGCGCGTAATCGCTCTCGGATACGGTGTCACCTATCAATGAACTGTAAAACGAGACGCGCGGTGGTAAACACGAGTCCTCCAACTTTTCGACGCAGTCAATGTACTCGTACGGAAATACGCCTTTTCGTGTCAATAAATCAAAATTTCCTGCGGATAATTTACAAAATTCGCGTTGTAATATTCGCAGTTTATCCTTGCTGAGATAAGATGCCAATTTGTCGAGATTAGCGGTGAGAAACTTGTATGAATCGATAAATCGCAATTTGACGCAAGTTTTCTTTTATCTTTATCTTCGGTGCTTTTAACGTTTTTCATAAACGAAATGTATTTTTCTTTTGTGATTGGAAGCAGATCTACATGTCCTTCGTACGCTGTTGCTATTTCTCTGATAATAAAATGTGCGTCGTAGCCCGATAAATTGTGGAAAACTACGGGAATGCAATGCGAATCTTTATAATTTAAGTTGCAATTTATAATTTAAGTTGCAATTTGAAGGCGCGGGACTTCTGTATCGACCGGTCAGATGACAATGATCGCGTACTCGCACGTCATCTGGCTCGAACGGTTTTTCGCACATGTGACAGTGCGTTGCGCTGTTAAACTTTTCCCACTCGTCTCGCGTGAAATCTGCCATGGATACATTAGTGGACAAAATAGGCTTTACGTCGTGAGCTAAATGTCTTAACTCCTCGGCGAACCACGCGACGCAATCCTTATCGCGACGACACCGATACATTGATAACGAGTCGTAGTACGAGCAACGGACATAGTATCCTATGCTAAATACGCGATGATGTTGATATGTGTACCTGGACGTTTCCGGATCCGCTTCCATCTTCTCCAGGGTACATTCCAGGTCGGCGTATACGATAAACGGAACTCGTTCCTTCCTGTTGTGATTCTTAAAGGCCAATCACTTGTCGTTATCGCTCGGTAACTTGATCGCGCAGTCGTTCATCTCCCGACAGTCGACGGTGTGGACTTCCAATTTCTCGCTCGTGTAGAAATAGTGCCAACATCTGTAAATAATGAAATTTTTTTTATATATCTTTTACGTAAATATTATTTTTATTATTTATTAAGATATATACTCACCGATCGCAAAAGTATTTTTTGTTTCTTGTTCACTTGCGAGCTCACGAGGTTCTTGATCCGTGCAAAATACCCCACGTTGTCGTCATGCACGTACAGCAGATTTACATGTCCATCTTTTGGTCGGTGAGGCGTATTGGCAGGATTGCAAGTTCCTTGTTTTTCTCGATGCTGTACACGTTGATGGAAATGTCGTTGTGATTTTCAAAATTTGTTATTTGATCCAACGTCATTGGAAACTCAATGTCAGTAAGATTTAGCACCGATGTGTAATGTGGATACGTCGATTCTCGTTCTGCATGTCTCTCGGCTGGATGCAGAGCAGCCACCACTGACCATGCGAAACATTTGTTGTCCATTGATCGCACGTTTATCACCGCTCTCTTCATTTTATTTTCTCGCGGTATTTCCACAAAACACCCCACGTGCAATGGATTATATTTGTTCACATTTACCGTTAAATTGAGTATACGCGACAACGCCCATCCGCTATCGCGTTCCTGGAATTCCTCCAGCGATGCTAGGGTAGGCTCGATAACGCGTCGCTTGTACCACTCGTGCAGATCGGACTCACGAAAGAGTTCATAGTTTCTCGTAGCGATACTTTTATTCGCGCGTTTGTCACCCGCAACAAATTCACCATTAAACATTGTGTTTATCTTTACATTGTCATGTCGTTGCATGACGTTCCGCACACGATCGAGTACAATGTCTCTCGCATCTTTGAGAAATTGACGAGGGTCGATGTGTTTGGAATTTATTACCACACTAGTCAGTATACGACTTTCGAAAGCCGTATCTATCTCGCGCCACCTGAGTCCTGTCTCACTCGCACTGTATCCGGCACCCACATGCACGAAACGTTGACGTACCGAATCTTTCAGACCTTCGAGTCGTGCGATACAAGCGATCAATGACTGTTTGAGACCGATCGATGATAATCGTGGCCGTTTAATGCGGCTTTGTTCTTCCAACGATTTGATAAACTCGTCACATCGTTGCTCCCACGCGGTAAATTCTTCCCGCAATTTTAATAGGGTGGATTGCTCCAACAACTCTTGCTCCATTGCAATGTCCTCAACTTCACAAAAACCACTTTGAAATATATCTGATTAATCCGTTTGCAACGTCGACGTAGCACTTTCAATCACAAAATGTCTTTACATCAGTTCAATAGTGCAAATAGAACACAGATTACAGGGCATTATTTGGTACAACGGATCTTTACATGCCGAACAGAATAGGCCATCGATAAGTACATATGGACGGGTGTCATGTTTTCGAACAGCGTAAAGCCTTGAAAATAGTCCGCTTATTCTTACAATACACGATGAGCAAAACTTTGCATGACCAGAAGTGTAATAGAAGTATACACAGCACATCTTTTTCAAAATTATCCAAGGTATTAACTTCAGCTTGATTTAAAACTCGAAAAATTTCTTCTGCAATATCTTCAAACCTCTCGCTGTCGTAACAAGAATCATCCGAAAGAATTGCATCTTCATCAGACATTTCTTTCATCTAACATTTCATCTTCTTCTTCATTGACTTCAACTGCCATTTCTTCATTGACCTCAACTTCCACTTCTTCATTGGCTCCAACTTCCATTTCTTCGAGAAGTGCGATATCCATTTTACTTTACATAGAATTTAATGTATTAACTTCCAGGCCTCGACGTCCAGTCCTCGACTGCTGAGCATAACCTCAAATTCGTCATTTTATATCTCACTAATATCACATCGTGTGTGTTTTTTATCATATCTAATTTCGCCGTGATCTCAGCATCTGTACGGATGCGCTTTCCGAAAAATGCAAGATTTGCAGTCTTGCACGTATGCGATGAAGGCACCGTGAGACACATCGCGATGTGTCCTCGAAAATGATATCACGCTGTTGACTTTTGGTGATTTGATCTGTATAACTGCAGCAACCTTACGCCGGCGCTATTTGCAAAATTTGCAGTTTTGCACGTGTGCGATGAAGGCACCGTGAGACACATCGCGACATGTTCTTGAAAACTATATCACGCCATTGACTTTTGGTGATTTGATCTGTACCACTGCAGCAACCTTACGCCGGTGCTATTTGCAAATTTGCAGTTTTGCACGTGTGTGATGAAATCGTCGCAAGACACGTCGTGACATGTTCTTGAAAACTATATCACGCCATTGACTTTTGGTGATTTGATCTGTACCACTGCAGCAACCTTACGCCGGTGCTATTTGCAAATTTGCAGTTTTGCACGTGTGTGATGAAATCGTCGCAAGACACGTCGTGACATGTTCTTGAAAACTATATCACGCCATTGACTTTTGGTGATTTGATCTGTACCACTGCAGCAGCCTTACGCCGGCGCTATTTGCAAAATTTGCAGTTTTGTGTATGTATAAATGGCCTACGAGTATTCTAGAGCACATTCAAGAGTTTGAAACGGTTTAAGCACGTTGTCACTGTGTGAAAAATATGGACAACGCGGGAACAGACAAACGTTATTGTTCACCGATGGTACGTTTGCTTCGTGGCAGAGAAGCTGGATTTCGAAACGTGCTTACAGGCAATACGACATGGTGTCCCAAGCATTCTTTAATGCATATCACTAGAACTGAAGATAATTGGGAGTCGCTGGACTCATACCTTAAAACATGTTGGTGTATGATTCGTGGCAGTGTTTATAGTGATTATAATGAAGGATCAACACATGGGATTATCTGGAAATCACTCGTGTCACATCATCTGCCTATTGGAAACGTCCACTGTTTACGGTGTGGAGGGGAGTGCAAAATAAAAAGAGCTCTGCCAATGTTTCGGTATCAGTCGCTCTGTGGATTCAACAGATACCATTCCGAAAGTGTATGAGGACATAATGAACTACTACGTTCCGATTGGAAACGATTCGTTCATGAAACAGCACAATGAGTAAGTACCATTAATTTTTTGTATATACTTGTGCAAAAAAAACTTTTATAAACATAATTGTATTTTTTCAGTTTTGATAAACCCCGTTATACGCCACGTATTTTGCAAAGAAGATTTGCCTTGACATCTACAGCATATAAATTTTTGGATGTTGGAATCAACGCGGGACCTATGTCGTTTGTGGATATACTTATTGGCGATAACCGAGGCAATCGGATAATTCTGCCTCATGCAACGTGGGTGACATTCATCGAAAGACGTGCAGATATTCAGCGACTCGTGCAGTCACCAGCGCCATCATCGCTAGCGTTTCGAAATCTGGAACTCGTTAAAATACGTGACGCAGATATTGCAAAATTAATATCGTGCGACACCAGCTTGTACATGAAACCGTCAACCGTACTCTTTTTGTTCGAACTAGAACATTGCGTCGAGAATGTGTATTTTCAACTATGCCAAAATGTTCATGGTGTAAGTGAAAAATTTAAACAATTTGTAACCATTTTACGCCAAAATTGTATCATCGATAAATGTAATGCAGTTAGAATCTTGCGTGAATATTATGATAAAAATTCGCTAATAGATTGTGAACTGTTGGCGTATGCTGCAGATAATATTATACACGAAGCATTACATGAGAAATAAATGTATACATATCACTATATCTAAAATTATCTTTCCTTCTGTCTACCATTCCCTTGTCCACCGTCAGCGGTTTAGAATTACAGAGCGGTAACTCTCGATAAGAATGCGCGTGCCGCACTCGTCGCGCGATCATTAAACGTTTTCTCATCTGTCTCATAGCTAATTATTAAATATTCTTCCTCTTATTTCCAATAAATAACTTAAAATACTATTTTAAAAAAATGATCTAAGTATAATGGGTGGGAGCGAGAAGACGAACGCGAAGAGGACACCCGAGAGAAATAGCCGAGTGTGAGACAAGACGTGAACGGATGACACACAGGTAAGAAGGTGAGTAGGAGACAAAAGGTAAGAGAGAAAGAGAGAGAGAACATGAAGACGAACTACGAAGAGGAATGGCGAGAGACCGCGCGCGAGGGTGAGAGATAACGCGAACGGGGGAGAGAGAACGCGAACGGGTGACGGGAGCGCGAGAGAACATCAACGAGGGGGAACGGGAGCGAGAGAACGCGAGCGGGAGCGCGCCGTGTGACGTCACGCGGACCGACGCGGCCGTTGCACGCGGACCCCTCCCCCGCGGCGCGCCGAAAAACGCGAACGCGGTTCCCTGCTCCCCGCGGCGCCCGAAAACGCGGTACTCTCTCCCCCTCACCCCGCGGCGCTCGAAAACGCGGTACCCCCCCCTCCCCCGCGGCGCACGAAAACACGGTACCCCCCCTCCCCCGCGGTACCCCTCCGCGGTACCCCCCCCCTCACCCCCCCTCAAGCACCCGGGGTAGAATCCTCACTGTTTACCTACTTGTGTGCAATGCGTATATGCGCAATGATGTCATGTGTGCAAAGTGTATGTGCGCAATAATGTCATGTGTGCAAAGTGTTAATATGATTTTTTATTTTATGTGTGCAATATAGTCATGTGTGCAATGTGTGTGTGCGCAATAATGTCATGTGTGCAATCTGCTTGTGTGTTTGGCCGCAATATAGTCATGTGTGCAATGTGTTTGGCCGTGTGCGCAAACGTATGTTAGAAATATATAATTTCAATCAGTTGTGTATATGCGAAAGTACACTGAAGCGGCACGCGACCGATGCGTGTTCGCACGATGATCTAAGGACTTCGCGATCGTGAGGAGACAAAGCGCGGAACTGACTCACGTCGCGGACTCCGGAGCGCAAACATAAAGTACGGGACAGTCGTTGTGAGTCGAGATCGCCCGTGACTGCGGTCACACGTGATAGTTCGGGAACACACACATGTACCGTTTATAATAAACTGTTCTTTATCTTGCCTTTATAATAAACTCTGTATCTTGCCCACATGTACGAATTCTAACTCCAACAGTATTTTTAAATATTAAATATGCGCAATAATGCTTGTAGGCAATCGCTCTGTAGGCAATCGAGAATGTCGGCAAATAAAGCTGTAGGCAAAATGTTGTGGGCAAACGAAGCTGTTGGCAATCAGGATTGTGGGCAAACGGGACCCCCTCGATTAAAATGTTTAAGAACTCTTGCAAGTAAAAAAAATTTTCCAAAACCTTATTGAACCTTACCTTGCTGAAAATATTTTCTTAAGTTATCCAAAATAAAAAATTGCCTTATAAGATAACTGTACATAACATGCATACCACAAATGCATTTAAAGATCTTAAAGTTCATAATACAAAATCGATAGGTTGAAAATCAGGAAATAGATCAAAAGTCCAGACGACACATTAGTGTCTCAAAAACAGATACACACCATAATCCACACGCAAGAAAATTAGCACATACACAAATATAATCAGTAATGAGCAGATCGAAAAAAAGTGTAATATAAATTAAAAAAATGAAATGTAAACTGGCGCAAGGCTTTCATGTTTATAATTAAAACGTTAAATTTATATTAAAACGTTAAAAACCCTATTAATAGGATGTTATCCTCGTGACCAATATATAATTGTAGATTATAGAAAATATTAAAAACATTGATAAAACAAAGGAATAAAAAAATATTTAAAAAATAAAATAGAAATTGAGACTGCGTTCCGAAATTCACTACTAGTACTGAAAATCAGTACTTCATTATTTAAGAACTGGGTGAAACCGAGATTTAATAATCTTTATAAAAGGATTATTCAGTAAGGAATATTTTTATCTTTGTATGTTTATACTTTGATTATTCTTATGGATATATTGCTGTGTTCATATATGTCTGCCGATTGGCTATTTATGCATTGATTAATCTTTCGAATATGTCTGCGTTCACATATATATTCTCATACTGATGATACAACTATTACGTTATCGTTAAACTTGAAAAATACACAATCTCTCTCTACATTCAAAAAAGCAAGTAATGTGTCGTGTCCTTTCTTAAGCGATCAGTCTTACAAATATGAGTTTACATCTCTAACATATGGTACGAGTCGGATTCGAACCATTTTACATTTATAACAAACACCATTCACTTTCAGCTTGCGGCGTTGTTCCACCAATTTCCAGGTGCTGTCGGACATCCAGTGTTTATGCTTGGTTGCAGTTATCTTGGGCTGAGATTTTGACACGGAGTCTTTTATAAACTTTTTGGCCGATTGCCATATGTAGTCTGGATTTTCATCTTGGGTCTCATTTAACCATCTTGGTGCTTCTTTCTGCAGTATCTCGGTGAATGAATCTGTCTGTTATTTTCATTCGCTTGTTTATCTTCTTACTTATGGGTTTACGTAGCTTTAGTTTAAGATTGCATACTAAGAGTTCATGGTCAGAGAGACAATCGGCACCCGGTAGTGTGCGTGTGTGTGTTGGATATTGAACTCCTCCATCTCTCCTTTATCATAATGTAATCGATTTGTGATACCTGCCTGGGATCGAACCCGGATCTCTAGAGCGTGAATCCACTGTCTAGCATTAGTGACTACAACTCACATATGGACCATAACATATGGACCTCTATAATTATTGACCTCTATAATTATTGACACAAGTATCACAACTGATAAAAACTACATGAAAGATAACAATATACAACAACGAAAACATACGTTAAATGATGTAGCCAAAACTAATACAATTAAAAATAATAACTATTCTTTGGCAGGCCTTTCATCATACATAAAATACGACCGTCAAGACAGTGCCGGACATTATGTGGCATTTACATATACAGGTTTACATTGGTACAAGTTCGACGATATGCCTGCAAAGCGATATACTGCAGATGTAAGTGAAGAAATATATCCACACATAGTAGGGGAGACCGGGGCAAACTCGACACAATTTTTTCAAAGGCAATTTTCAACAATTATTAAAATTTTCAAGCAAATTTAATGGTACACATTTAAAGAGTGTTCCTTCAGGTACAAAATTGCTCAAGGAAGTTTTTCTGTACGTCGCTTAGTTTTGCCCCCAGGAAAGGAAAAGTGACGCGAAGACAAATTTTCAAATTGAAAAATGCTGGGGCAAACTCGACACTTTGCCTGATCGACACAATTTGATCTGGAATTTATTTCTTATTGTCTGAAACTAAACATACATTGTTTATCGTGTATTTCAAAAGTACAAAAATTCGGAATTAAGTAAAACAATCATTGGAAATAATGAGAACAAAAATTATTGAACATTCAATTATTTTCATCTAAACTCATGTCTGAAAAACAATTTATGCAAGTAAATTCGTGATTAGACGTGCGCACACATTTGTCATGGGCTATATAGCTGCATGACAAGCATTGTTTGTTATTGGGAGCTAATAAAACGGCTCCTTCAGCGACTATTTGGGACTCGTCCGGACCCTTTGGGGCCGGCGGGGACCAAGTGGTACGGGTTTTGCGAACCCGGAGTGCCCGAGCACAGCAGTATCGTAACCCAGGGCAGTCCTCGTGGCTGTCTTGGTCCTTCCCAGGACTCGCGAGGCAGACTACCTCTATAAACAACTGTCCGGCCGGGCGGGGCCGTGAGGGAAGAGCCTTCGCTCTCCTAACCGCCCTATGGGAAGGAAAACCCAGACAGAAAACCGGGGGTCCGGCCGCCCTGCTTAGGAGTCCGATTCAGCTTCGTGCTGGCGGACTCCAACGGCCGGTAGGGGAAGGCGACCCTGAGTGCAAACGTCCGGTCGGCCGGGACCGTTAGGGGGGAGTTTCCACTCCTCCCGCCGGCCTAGAGAAAGGAAAACCTCGATAAAAAACCACGGGGCGGATCTCGAATCCCTCGACCATTGCACGCCGGTGCTCCGGCCGGTCGGGGAATTCAGACTTGGTTTGGGGGGAGGGCCTTTCCCTCGCTCATTACACGCCGGTGCTCCGACAGAGCGGGGGGAGGGTTCCTTTGGGGTCTGGGGTCCGGGGAGGGTTGATCCTCATTCCCGAGGCGGGCAGGGATGCCGTCTCTCCGAGGGGGTGGGAAGACCCCGTCTGGTTACCCATTGCACGCCGGTGTTCCGGCAGGGGAGATGGGGTAACCCTCTTTCGGGCTGTCCCGGTACGTGGTGCCGGGACAACCGGAGGAGATGCCCGTGCTGAAGGCTTGCACACCAGGGACGTGGTAACACGGTGCCTTCAGCACGGAGGGTAGTTCCGGGCCGCTCGAAAGTACTTCGAGGTCGGGGCTGGACTACCTGGGTGGGACAGACCCGTCGGGCCGCTCGGACATATTCCGAGGTCGGGGCCGGCGGGTCTGGCCGCCGGGTGAAACAGACCGGCGGCGCGTACGTTAGCTCCGGTGGTCGGGGATCGCATCCCTCCCAAACCCGGCCATCGGAGCAGAAGGTTAGCCCGAGTGCGGAGGATACCTCGGCCCGGGTTAAGGAATGTACGCTGGTCGCCGCGGCGGGCAGGACCTTGGGTGGGGTGCGACACCCTCGGTACCAGTCTGTCTGTAGGGCCCCCCGCGTGGCGGCACCCGCTGCGGAGTCCCGGGAGTCGGAGCCCGGGACCCCCCGAAAGCCGGTGGGCGAGTACTCGCCCACGGGTGTGTAGGGGGCTGGACTCAATGCCCCCGATGTAACATTCCGGGGGCTCGAGGGAAAGGGTGACTCCCCAGGTGAGTACACCGGGGCACGGTCGGCCGGGAGCAATTCCGGTTGGACGTGGGGCGCGCCCGGCCACCCGCATAAAGACCGCAGCGGGGAGCGGGATAAATCCTAGCAATGACAGACATCTCTTTCGAAAATTTGGACGATTATGAGACGGGCGTAGAGAACGAGGAGGAGGCGAGCAGAGCGAACAGCGGCGGCATGACCACAAGGTCAGGAACCACCGCTAACGCCGCCGCCACCGCAAGCACCTCCAAGAAGGGGAAACAACCCTTCGAGGAGAAAAAGGACGGAGCTGCGAAAGGCGACAGATCCAGTAGGTCGCAGAGCCGCCAAAAGAGTAAGAAGCAGCAGCAGCGTAAGCCACGGGCAAAAAGAGGAAACGACGAAAGCCCGTCCGACTCGGACCCGAGATCGCTCTCGCGTTCGAGAAGAAGGACAAGGAAGAACATTATTATTTCTGATTCAGAATCAGAGAACGACGTAGAAACAGTAGGAGTCCAGGAGGGAGACGAGCCCGTGCAACTCAATAAGGAGGAACGCGGGCAAGCTAGGGATATAATCAGGGAATCTATAGAGTCGGTGAACCGAGAAATAGGGAGGGATTATTGCCCTTCCCTTACAGCCGACGGCTGCAATCGAGCCGACTGCAGCAAAGGGCAAACCAGGGCTGAAAATTCTGGACGACAGAATCCTCCCGCAACCTCTGATCAAGCGAAAGGGGACGAAGGGAAAGCGGATCGTAGTCCGGCCACCGGAGGACGATAGCGGGGAGGATAGCCCGACAACCGTGCGAGTCCAGCGAGAGCGAATCAAAGCGGCAAAGCGAGACGTGGCACGAATAATGTCGAGCCGTTAGGAACTACATAGAGAATAAGCGTGTTAAAATATAGGATATAAGTTCGTTTTGTTCTTTAGTGTAGTTATCGCTAGTCACAGTTAAAGACTGAATTAGTTGATAAGCGCGTATGTATATATATATTGGTAGCATATTCGTATGCATTGTTCCTTTTCTTTTCAGTTATCGTTAATCTAAGTTACCAGAGATTTATTTTGTATGAGTTATTCGAGAAACTGAGTTGTTTGTTTTGGCCACATGAGAGCATTTATTTATTTGGGCCGTTACGAGGATTAAATAAAATGTTTATATAATTTTTGGTTACATCGATGAATACTATTATTTGGCTTACCTCAAAATAAGGTTAAGAGGGCGAGTAAAATATCAGTAACGGATAAACTACGAGTTTTAAGGAACTCTTAAATTTGTTTCGGTTCAACGGCAGAAGTTGCCGTACGATTAAAGAATTGGGTTATCCGTAAACAAAGTTCAAAACGCCGAAAGGTAAATTTAATGTAAAGTAAATCCAGATTAAAAGAGTAACGCTCGGTGATACGTGAAACATAGCCTTAAGGGCAAATGAGTGAAAAGCTCGTTCGACGAGCGGTATAAAACGGGCATTAATATCGCGTCACGCGAGAGTCAGGTTAAAGGCGCGACGACAACGTAAAGCGATTCAGGGCCGTAGCATCACGTACGACATCCGCGGGCGGAGCGGTAACAAGAACGCATATATGGATCTAGAAAGCGAGGTTTTACGACGCGTACCTTTTCCTATCCGCAAAATAGGACGTAGTTACCCGAGTAAACGAGAAAAGTGCAATGAGCGCGCGAGCGTACCGACCACCACCCGAGATGGGGTTACCATGGGGGAGTGGTCAGCGATTTAGGCGAACCACCCGGCGAAACGGCGATTAATCAATGTGAGTGCATCGACGAAGTCGCAATTAACATAAAACGAGCGATGGTTGGCAAACCGGATGCGTGAAACCCGAGATGGCGGTACCACGTACAGGTGGTAAGTGGTTTCGGCCCACCAGCAACCCGATCGGCGAGTTATCGACAGGAACGCGTTCGAGGCGTCGCAAATTGTATCAAAGGACCGTTGGTCAGCGAGCCGGATGCGTAGAAATCAAGATGGCGATACCACGCGGGCATGGTAAGCGACTCCGGTCAGCCAGCAGCCCGATCGACGGGGTATTGACGGGAGCGCGTTCTGGGCGTCAAAAGTAATGCGATGGGACTAAGGGCCGGCGCGCCGGACGCGTAGGAGCAAAGATGCAGGTACCACGCGGGGGTGGTAAGCGAATCCGGCGAACTAGCAGTCCGATTGGCGAGGCACCAATGTAAACGCATCGTGGGTGTCACGATGAGTATGAATTAGCCATTGTTTAGAGAAACGGACGCGCGAATTGCGAAATCGCGATCCACGATCGATACGCGAATATGGATCACGGGGTACGTAGCGGCGGACATGTATCGGGTGAGTTCATCACACAAAAGCGCATGGAAAGCAAAACGGGGTAATCGTGAATTGTATGGCGACATACGCGATGCGATAATAATTGGGAGTATCGGAGCAGACTACCCATGATGGACCCGCCACCGTCGATAACGCGGTTGCGGATAACGGGGACCACGCGAGATAACGACGCAGTCCGATCACCTGGTACACGATAGGAGTATGGACGATTGGTAAAGGCAGTCGACAAGCCAGGCCGAAGTAGAGTCAAAGATATAGGGTGACCATGAATGGTAATTCGTGGTACCACGGGAAGACAAGGCGGCGCGAACCGGAAGCCGTGGGTGACCCAGGTGAGTGGAGCGCGTCACATAGAAATGTATTAGCGGTAATTAAGAGCGTGGGACATGTACACGCGGAGTTCCGTTTCCACTAATAACGAAAAATGAAGTAACATGGATATTAAGTATAGATTAGTCAAAGAATACGGGAAAAGGAACGCTGCGTATATTATGATGGAATATTCGAGAAGGTATGCGTGATTGATGAATCGTTTATTTGTACAAGTGTGAGTGACAAGTCAAGTGAGACAATGAGCTTTTTGTTCGCGACCACATCTGGCAAGGCGAACAATAGCGAAGGAACGCGGAAGCAACATTCACCACATGCGGGCGAGTGACCAGCACGCGTCAGGTGGATGTAAAGGGGCGTGCCCACACGAGAGTGGGGAACCAGCTCCGAAGTCAGGAACCGGAGCAGCGACCACCGATCGAGGATTCTTCGTCCGGGCTCCGACCAAGACAGTCGATGGTCTTTGGTCTCTGATAGTAACACGCGATAGATACTTATACTCGGCGTAGAACATCCCGCGGTAGACGCGTTAAATCTTAAGACCCGCGAATACGAACCTTGTATTATCTGGAAATAGAGTAAAATAAATTGTATTTTACCAGTTAAAGTTTAAATTCATTCGTGTGCGGTCTACTCACCTAAACGACATACTTACCTGATCCTGACACTCACCTGTTGGCGATCCCACGTCCGTTCGGGGAGATCCTAAGGCGGTCCAGCGAAGGTCCAGAGACACAGTCAGCGGTGCACAGCTGCAGTCCAGTAGAGGTCCGAGGTGCTTGGTCCAGCGGCGATCCAAGATCCAGCGGCAACGGGGCGACCTGAAACAGAAAGAGGAAAGAGGAATCAGCGGGGCGTCGAAAGGTTGGGAAAATTAGAGTACATCATAATCCTTTCTCGGTTTCGCCGGGAGAAAACCGAGTGGCGACCGTGTCGGCGACAATTATATTAGGGGTGCGCGGGGCATCACACCTCCGTACGGTTACACCCTAACGGACGTCGGACAGGAGGGAGGAAGAGGTCGCCCAGCAACAACGGGCGACCATTATCTAAAAATGCTCCGGGACGCGCAAAGGGAGCTTATGGAAAAGGCCAGGGAACTAAGGATCCTAAGAGACGCACTCACACCCGCAAATCTCTCCCATAATAGGAGGATGGAGGAGACTAAGGCGATGGAGGAGCTGAGTTTTGCTCCAATGGAAGAGCTCCCAGCGGCGATCTTAGAGTCAGTCAATGCCGTAGATCTGGTGACTGAAAAGTCCAGATCGCTGAATGGAGTGTACAGGGGCAAGCTCAACAAGTCAGCGGCCACTATAAAGGCCGCATTAACTCTGCTCATACAGAGGTATGAGGACCCGGCAACGGGTCGCGAGAGGGATGCTGAGATGGAGGCACTCCGCAGCAGACTGGCTGCACAAGAAAAGGAGTTAGTAGCCCTCCACGAAGTTAAGGCGCAGTACTTGCAGACGCAATGTGAGCTGCAGGAGCTGCGTAACAAAGTGGAGGTGATGCAAATGCAGACTCAGCAAAGAGAAAGGACGAACGCACGACCAGTGAGATCCTCGAGATGAGAGAGCGATATGAAGAAGAGGAAGCTGCCCGTGACATCCTCGAGCGACGAGGAGTTCGACGGGAGAGGCCAGGAGTCGACGGGACTCGGCACAGGAAGGGAGTCAGGATTGGAGATGCCGACAGGAGGGGAAGACCAGGCGGAGAGCTCGAGGGACAGAGTCCTCGAGGAGATAGCCGCCGAAGGTCTACCGGCAGCAGTCCGTCCTCCTCTGCAGGGGAGAAGGAAGGTAATCGACCCTGCAGTGCCGGCAAGGAAGGAGGAGCAGGCCTCCGGCATGGAGCAACGACTCGCGACCATGCTGGTGACATGCGTCGACGAAAGGGTCGGCAAACTGGGAGAGGCGCTCCTGAAAAAGATAGACGAAGCGCTCCCCCAGGCAGAGAGGAAGAAAGAAGAGGGAAGCAACAGGACTCCTTCCTCTGTAAAAGCAGAGATGTCTGTCGCCCCGGAGAAGAGCCCCGGGAAGAACAAGGACAATAGGAAGAAACAGCCCGTGGCACAAAGGCAGCCAGCACCGTCCGTTCCTACGAAGAGCGGAGACAAGCTCTGGTCCCAAGTACTAGGACGGAAAGCTGGCTCTGCCCCCGCTCCCGTTCCCACGAGGGCCGCGCAAGGAGCGCGCCCTCAGGTACAAAGAAGGGAGACAACACAGACCGCCACCAGGTCCGCGGAAGAGGGGGAGTGGACTCTGGTTAAGGGGCGGAAGGAGAAGTCGAAACAGGCTCGGGCTCAATCGCGGGATCAGGCGAATACGAAAGCCGGAAAGAGTAAAACCGCGAAGAAACCCGAGCAAGGAGGGAAGTCGGGAGGAAGAGGCAAGAGCGTTCAGCCACCCTCCCAACAAGAGAAACAAGTAAAGAGGAGAGTACCGCGCACCGCAGCGGTGACACCGACATGCCCAGGGGCCCAATTCTGTACACGCCTACCGACAACTGTCGATTCGATAAGTTATCGACGTCTGTCGCTTGCACGACCGACACAGACGGATTGAACCTATTCTGTACCATGGTCAAAACGACACCCATCGTTGCAAGCGACAGTCGTCGGTACGACTTTATCGAAAAGTACAGTCATAGGTAAAAGAGAGTTCTCAGCCAATAGTATTGCGAATCGTAGAATGGTCCTAAGGTTCTCAAGAGAAAAATATTCTTTCGTCGTTCAGTAGTTACACGTGCCACGTGGCGTTAGGTGTTAATCATATAATTAGACCCGTAAATTTAGATTTATAGAATGTTTTTATCAAATTTCTCCCCCGATGGGTTCCTACCTTGCCGAAGCCTCGGGGCGGGTGTTCGTGGTTCGCGGGACGCGGGGGACGACGGGACCGCTCGGCGGACTCGGTGTTCTCGGGGGCTGCGGGTGGCCGCCCTGGGGCGGGTGGGGGGGCTTAAGGGCGCGCACGGGGATCACCCGCTCAGGGGTGTAGCCGGGCGCGCCCGACCAAAAGGAACCCCCCAAGCCAAGGTGTGAGCAACCGTGCTGATGGCTGCGTGGCGCAGGGGGTGCTGCGTCACTAACGGTGCCTCCCGGAAACCGGGCGACTTCCGGGAGTAACCCCTTCGGGGGCAGCCAAGCCCCGGGCATTCGCGGCTCTGCCCGGGTGAGATCGCGCGACCGCGGTACTCGTGGGAACAAAAATGAAAGAACAACAATCAAATTCAGAGTATGAGGAGGTCCTCCAGGGCGTGGCCACCTTAGTAGGTGGCGAACGACCTGAGGAAACTAGACCGGGCAGCTTGGGGAAGGAGCCGAATGAGGCCCAACCACAAGCTGGTAAAAGCCGGAAAAAATTTAGTGGAGCGGCACGTCGCCGCTACAAAAAACAGAAGCAGATGGAGGGGAGCAGCGGCGCTGAAAAGCCCGCTCCAGAACCGAACTCTGCTTCTGCAGCAGCGCTGGAGACGGGGGAGCGAGCTTCCGCTGGGACGGGCAAACGTCCCAGATCGGAACAGAGCACACCCAGTCCCAGCATTGCACAGCTGGGCAAAAGGCCTAAGATCGCTCCAGATCAGAGGACTTTTGCCCAGATAACATCCGGCCTAGTGAGGGTGGCCATGGTTCCCATGGAGTATCCCGAACGAAAGCTGGACGAACAAGAGGTTGCTCTCTTGAAGGAAAAGGTGAGGGGAAGTATCCTGAGCATTGCGAGGGGTACTAAAGCTCCCACCTTCAAGGGCACCTCAGATAGGGACGGTGCAGTCATTTTTAACTGCACCGATGTAGAAACCGAAGGGTGGCTTCGAAGCCTAACTTCGGTAATAGATCTTAACGGGGTCCGGCTGCGTGCAATGCGGCTCGATGAGCTGCCTAGGCGGCATCGAGCGGTAGTGCATGTAGAGGACCCTAAGATGCCTGTCAAGGAAGCGATAGAGCTACCTGACAGACAAAATGAGGGTCTCCAAGCCGCGGACTGGGTGGTCGCGAGGGGTAGCGAAAGTAGGGATGCTACGAGCACCCACTTCGCTGCCCTTATTGGGGAGGGAGCGTTGAGTGCTCTTAAAGCGCTCAACTTTAAACCCTTCTGTGGACTCAGCCAGGCGACAGTTAGGTTGCCTGGGGGGGACCGCAGGGGGGAGTTAGGAAGGAAGGAGGATAGATCGGAGACTGCCTAATCAATGGCAGGCTCCAATATCCCCTTCACTCAAATCAACTTGCATCACAGCAAAAGCGCCTCGGCGGTTCTAGCCAGGTGCGCAGCTGTGATGCACACAAAGCATTTATTCCTCATCCAAGAGCCGTGGCTCGTCAAGGGACACATTAAGGGCCTTGGAGGTTGTGGTAAATTGTTCAAAGCAGACAACGCAGAAAGACCAAGAGCCTGTATTGTGGCGAAAGGTCTGGATGCCTGTCTATTACCACAATTCAGCGACGGCGATTTAGTAGCTGTAAGGCTGAAACTCAATACAGACGATGGAGGGGTCAGGGACCTAATAGTAGGGTCTGTTTACATGCCCTACGACTCGGAGGAACTACCCCCCCAAAGAAACATGATAGAGCTAGTAACTTATGCGAAGGAAAGGGGACTAGAGCTCCTCTTGGGCTGTGATGCGAACTCGCACTACTTGGTGTGGGGAAGCTCCGACATAAACCCAAGAGGGGAGAGCCTACTTAACTTCATCATGAGCACTAACTTACAAATCCTAAATAGAGGAACAGAACCCACTTTCCTGGACTCTAGAAGACAGGAAGTGATAGACATTACGTTGTGCACGAGGGGTGTGGTGGATCTGGTGGCGGGATGGAGGGTCTCAAATGAACCTTCAGGGTCCGACCACAGACAGATCCGCTTCGACCTTGTGAACTTACAGAAAGATGAACAGTGGGGGAGAAACCCCAGGAAAACAAACTGGGAGGGCTTTAGAGCCGACTTAGACAGTCGGCTAAAAAATGCGCCGACCAGATTCCATACAAAGGAGGACCTGGAGATCGCAGCGAGCTTCGTAAGCGATGCTATCAGGGAATCCTTTGAACTAAATTGCCCATTGAGGCCAAGAAATGCCTCGGCCGGTGCCTCATGGTGGAATGCAAAGCTATCGAGGCTCAGGGCCGGGGTAAGAAGGCTCTTCAATAGGGCTAAAAATGTAAATACGTTGGAAGCCTGGGAAAAGCATAAGACTGCCCAGCGAGACTACAAAAAGGCGATAGTCAACGCCAAAAGAACGGGGTGGAGGAACTACTGCGAGGGGATTGAGAGTGCTCCAGAAGCATCCAGACTCTGCAAGATCCTCTGCAAAGAGAGTGACCCACAGTGGAGCTGTCTCAAGCTCCCTAATGGAGAATTCACAGAAACAACTGAGGAGACTTTGAATCATCTCATGGAGGTTCACTTCCCGGGATTTCAAAAGTCCTCTTCAGCCACGGAGAAACAACGACAACCTAGGGCTGTTTATAAGCCCAGGGCTTGGGCGTTGGCGGCAAAGGTGGTTTATCCACAAGCGGTGAAGTGGGCGGTTCGCTCCTTTGAGCCCTACAAGGCTCCGGGACCGGACGGCGTACTCCCTCTGCTCCTACAGGAGGGACTCGAAGAGCTGGTAGGCCCATTGACTAAAATCTTTAGGGCAAGCATAGCTCTGAGACATGTCCCGCAAGCATGGAGAGCCACTAGAGTGGTCTTCATACCTAAGCCTGGCAGAAATGGACACATTAAAGCCAAGGATTATAGACCCATCAGTTTGACCTCTTTTCTATTAAAGACCTTGGAGAGGCTAATTGATAGGTTTCTCAAGGATGGACCATTAGCGGACCACCCTCTAGCCAGTGCTCAGTATGCCTACAGGGAGGGCAGGTCTACGGAAACTGCCCTACACCACCTGATAGGCAAGATAGAGACGCAGCTGGAGGCGAAAGGATACGCTATTGGAACCTTCTTGGACATCGTAGGGGCGTTTGATAGCACCTCGAACAAGGCCATTAAGGAAGCAATGATTGCACATGGGGTCCCGGAACCGCTAGTAGATTGGGTGGAGGATATGCTGGCGGGGAGGAACCTAACAGTCACGCAAAGTAATATTAGTATCACTGGTAAACCAAGCAAGGGGTGCCCGCAGGGTGGGGTTCTGTCCCCTCTGTTGTGGTGCCTAGTAGTCAATGATCTTCTGGTGAAACTACAAAAGAAGGGGTTCCTAACCTGTGGCTATGCGGATGACGTAGCTATAGTGATCACAGGGTCCTTCTTAGATACCCTAAGGGATCGCATGAAGGATGCCTTAAAGATCGTCCAAAAATGGTGTGAGGCCAAGGGATTGATGGTTAATCGATCAAAGACCAATATAATGGTCTTCACTAGGAAATACAAACCAGAACCCATTGAGCCTCTTAAGCTCTGGGGGAAGGTAATCCCCTTTACAACCTCAGTTAAATACTTGGGACTACATATAGATACCAAACTTAACTGGAAAGTACACCTTGCAGAGAGCAGGAAAAAATTCTACACATGCATGTGGATGTGTAGAAGAGCCATGGGAAAGTCTTGGGGCATCAAAGCTCCCATAGCACTATGGTTGTACAAAGCGGTACTGTTACCGAGACTACTTTATGCATCTGTGATCTGGTGGCCCAGAACAGAGAAAGTGGAAGCAAAGAACCTTCTGAAAAGCCTACAAGGTAGCTACCTAAGGGCTGCAGTAGGGGCTATGAGGACTACCCCCACAGAGGCGCTAGAAATTGCACTCTGTGTGCCTCCACTGGACCTGGCCGTGGTAAACTCAGCAAGGAACACAGCATACAGACTAAGGTGTCAGGGAGAATGGAGAAATACAGGATTGGGACACACAAGGCTCGACCTGTTCCAGAAACACCCTTTCACTTCAAAACAAGATAGAATTCCTAAAAAATACCAGTTGGTAAAGCATTTCAAAACACGAATACCAACTAGAAAAGACTGGTCTGACCTGAAGGGAGTCGGGGATCCCAATGTGGACCTATGGTTCACTGATGGGTCAGGCATTAATGATTGCTTCGGGGCAGGATTCTACGGGCCGAAGGAGAACCACAGGGAGAGTATTCCTGTGGGAAGCCACTCAACTGTTTTTACAGCTGAGATACTGGCTATCCTAAAGTGCACGGAATATCTGCTAAACAAAGATACGAAGGGAAAGAAGATAAACATCTGCTCGGATAGTAGAGCAGCCATACAAGCGCTGGCAAAAACAACTACCGAATCAGCATTGGTTTGGGATTGCATGCTAGCATTAGAAAGTCTATGCGGACCTAACAAAGTCACGTTAGTATGGGTGCCTGGGCATCAAGGAATACCCGGGAACGAAACCGCAGACATGCTGGCCAAGAAGGGAGCTAATGAAGCACCAATTGGCCAGGTGACGGGAATACTCTTTGCAGTAGGCAAAGAAATCATCAAAGGTCGCCTGAAAAGGGAACACCTGGCCAGGTGGGAGAAGTTAAAAACCTGCCGCCAGGCCAGGACTTTGATGAAAGACAGCATACCAAGTAGGGCTAAAGAACTACTGGCGCTGAGCAAACAGAAACTGAGAATGGCGTTGGGACTGCTCACTGGTCACTCCGCCTTACTCAGAGCACACCTTTTTAGTCTCGGGCTTGCGGAGCAAAAGGCATGTCGCCTTTGCGGAGACGAGAAAGAAGACAACGTACATATAATATGCCAATGCCCGGCATTTATATGCAAAAGATACAAAACCTGGGGGAGTATGTTTTTAACCCCCCAGGATCTAGAAAATGCTAGGGTTACAGATCTGATAAACCTGGTACAAGGTTCAAGACTGTATCTCGCAAAGAAAACGAGTGGGAAGGCACAGAGGATCAGCTAGATCTAGTGGCCGATAGGGACCTTGGTGGTACCTCCCACTTCTGTACTACTACTACTACTACTTTTATCAAATTTACGTTAATTTAGATTTAGGTTAATGCACAAAGAAAGATGTAACGTAACAAAAGCGTATAACGCTGTTACATTACATCTTTCCATGACGTTAACCTAAATTCAAGTAAGGAAGTCTATCCACGTATGTACGAATTTAGCTCGCAAGTCCGGCTCGGCTCGGTTTCTGCTCGTTCGTGAGTGGGATGTTACGAGCCGGGCTCGGCGTCAGACGATCCAAGTTCGCACATTTTCCTTTCGTATGTGGAAAAACGTTCGAGATCGGCTCGCGAATCAAGTTCACCGACCCGGACTTGCGAACCAGACTCATACGTGGATATTGTGGATAGACCCCCTAAGTTTGATGGCAGAGAACGAGACGTCTGTCATAGTTGTTTAAATAAGGCTAAGAAAAACGTAAATCATAAAAGGCTATTGTACAATAGCCTGTCACGACTTAACGTTTTTCTCTGCCTTACTTTATGTCCACGACTATGACAGATGTTTCATTCTCTGCTATCAGTCTTACGAGTGTTAAAACGTGTCTCTAAATATACGATCAGCATTTAGCGTAACGTTACGTGTAACGAATACTTTTTTTCAAAATGGCTTTACAAGCAAGGTACGTAAATATTTATATTCCGGTAATAAATATCGATAAGTATTTGGTAATGGACTGATTAAGAACTCAGCGTGATAAGTGGTGCGCACGTTATTCTTGTTGTAAACGTTTCGATCCTTGTTTGGACCATTTTCAGCAGTGTGTTTTACAATATATTTTTTAAATTGTAAGTCCCTCGATAACCCCAACAATGTGCGTGACTCTAATGCCTCATCACGCATGCTATTATGGTCACCAAGGGACAATTTAAATAATACATTGTAAAACACATTGTTGAAGATGACCCAAACAAGAACCGAGACGTTCAATTAATAAGAGCATGAAATTAAAATAAGAATAACATGCGGATCACTACACTACACAGCACTGCACTGAGTTCTTAATCAGTCCATTACCAAAAACTCAAAGATGTAAATATTAATTTATAAGTCTAGGTCCACAATAGGTGTTTTGAGCCCTAAGCCTTAAGAAATTGATCAATCACAGTCGATTATTCTCCTAAAATTCGAATGTGATTGATCAATTTCTTAACAGAGAGGCTTAGGGACCTAAAACATCTATTGTAGACCTCGGCTAAAAAAGAATAAATATATGTCCTGCAGGTTACTGAGGTACATATTGTTGAGAATTATTTGCTTCCCGTGCAATGCTGTGGATGAGCGTATGCGTGTGAGTGTGCGTGGAGCTAAATTTCGGTAGTCGGGCGCGGGGGAGCAAAGTCCAGTTTCCCTCACCTCGCGCTTTTCCCGCATTCCGCGATATCGCCGGCTTGCGTCGCCCCTTTTCACTGTACGTGCGAACCTTGACGCGAGAGAGTCAACGTAATAAAGTGATACATATTCTTAGCTGTTGAGAATTCCTTCGAATCCCGTCCCGGGGGTTGTTGCATAAACTGTTATTAACAACAGGTTATGGGCCCAGTACGCCTATAAATTGCGGGACGCGAAGTTGATCATTTAATGCGGTATTCTCCGTTGTGTGAAACGGAAAGTCTCTCGCGGTGTGCTCCGTTCTGTGCAAAGACGGAAAGAATTTTTCGCGGCGTTCTCCGTTCGTATAACGGAAAGATAAATCAGTCGGCATTCTCCGTTCGTTAAAACGGAAAGAACAATTTGTGTTGAATACTTCGTTCGGGCGGAACGAAAAGAACATTACCACGTGGGTGATACGTGATTTGTGCTGAATACTTCGTTCGGGCGGAACGAACATTGCCACGCGGGTGATACGTGAGAAAAGATGGCGGATCTTCATCTGAAGCAGATTACGAAATTCGACGGAAGCAATTTCCAACTGTGGAAATTTCAAATCAGCACCGTGCTGGTTGTTCAAGGAACAAAGGGCTACGTCAATGGAACAATCCCGAAACCGGAGGTCGGAGCGGCAGGGCACGCAGAATGGTTGAAGAAAGATGCGGCGGCCATGTGCACGATTTCGACAGCGGTCGAATATTCTCAGCTAGAGTATCTGGTTACGTGCAACACGTCGAGAGAGATGTGGGACAAGTTAATAAGTATACACGAGCAGAAGTCTGCTTCGAACTTGCTCCATCTCAACCAGAAATTCCATAGTTACCGAATGGGCGCGAACGACTCAGTCGCGCAGCATGTCTCGAAAGTCGAAAACATGGCGCGCCAACTCAAGGATCTCAACGAGCAGATCTCCGACAACGCCATCATGGCAAAAGTGCTAGGCAGCCTCCCCACGAAATATAGTGCCCTGGTGACGGCGTGGGACAGTGTGGCTGTCGAAAATCAAACGATTAATAATTTACGAGAACGTTTGATAAAGGAAGAGAGTCGCCTCACGCAAAATGAAGAAGCGGAATCAGCGTTTAGTGCGGTGAGTGGCACGTCCCGTCGCGGATGTAACGGGCGACAAGAACAGAAGAAAAATATCAAGTGTTTCCACTGCAAAAAGATTGGACACATAAGGGTGAAGTGTCGAAAATTTATTGCTGAAAAGGAAAAAGGTGCGGGTGAAGCAAATGTGAGTGCTCTGATAGCAACGGTCAAAGCTACAGGAGAAAAGTCGAATTCGTCCGAGATATTTGCCTTCAATGCTTCTCATGACGGAAGAGAAGAGTTCATGAGAAAGGATCCGCGCGACGTATGGTACGGAGACAGCGCGAGTTCGAGATACATCACATTTCGCCGGGACTGGTTCTCAAGCTTCTCGGAAGCTTTGGGCGAGATCATACCGGGCGATGATGGGCCGTGCGCGGTAAAAGGTTGTGGGACAGTGCCGATTAAAAGCTTGGTAAACGGCGCGTGGTTGCCCTTCAACATCGAGAATGTGATATACATACCATCGTTCAAGAAAAACTTGTTTTCGCTCGGAATGTGTACGGAAAGAGGTCTGAAGGTGGAACTTTCGAAGGAGTCCATACAAATTGCACGTGACGGCAAAGTGATGATCAAGGGATCCAAACAGAGCAATCAGCTCTATAGATTGTTTGTGAAATCAGCAATCAAGGACGAGGCGCACGTGGTGAGCAGCAGCAACAGTTTGCGCGTGTGGCACGAGCGGTTAGGACATGTAAACGCGAAGGCAGTGCGTGATACCGCGAAGTTAGTGGACGGAATTGACATTTCAGACGAAAGCGAATATTTCTGTGAACCGTGTCAAACAGGAAAGTCGCAGCGTGCATCGTACAAAGTACAGTGTCGCGCGTGAAACGCGTGCCGGGAGAATACATACACAGTGACGTGTGTGGCCCGATGTCGGTTAGCTCTCTCGGTGGTGCGAAATTCTATGTCGCATTTAAAGACGATGCATCTGGTTTTCGTCATGTGTATTTTCTGAAGCATAAGTCAGATGTAGTAGACACGTTCAAGAAATACGCGGCGCTCGTGAGAAATAAGTTTGACCGGTCGATAAAAATTCTGCGTGTCGATAATGGACGCGAATATGTGAATGGTTTGATGAGAGAATATTTAGATCAAAACGTGGCATTCAACTCGAGACAACTGCTCCATATACCCCGGAACAAAACGGTCGCGCTGAACGCGACAACAGGACGATCGTGGAGTCTGCTTTGACAATGTTGGAGGCAAAAAGTTTGCCCCGATTCCTGTGGGCTGAAGCTGTCAGCACGGCAGTATATCTGCTCAACAGGACTGCGACGAGTCAAGTGAAAAACGCCACGCCTTATGAGATCTGGCATGGGAAAAGGCCAGATTTATCCGGAGCAAAAACATTCGGAACTGAGGCATTCTCTCACATCCCGAAGATTCACAGGAAGAAATTTGATGCGAAGGCGGAGAAAGTGATCTTCGTCGGGTATGACGGTGAGTCGACGAACTACCGTTTGTATAACACAGTCACGAGAAAAATAACTGTGAGTAAAAATGTAACATTTAATGAAACATCGAATGTCACTCAAGAGGGAGACAGAATTGCTTACATAGAAATCAACGATCCAGTGGGAGCCGTCGAGGACGAAAAGGAAGCGGAAATTCCAGGAGTGGGTGCTGGAATTCAAGTTCCTGTAATAGAAGTTGAAGATGCTGAAGAACAGAAAAATGATCATGGAGAAGACGGCGATGAGCAACAGGAGCAGCAAACTCGCATGCTGAGGAATAGACAGGCAATTCGGCCACCCGAGCGTTTTGAAGCTCACGTAGCCGAGTACCAAGAGCCTGCCTCATACGAGGAAGCAGTGAGTGGTCAAGAAAGTGTGCAATGGAAGCGTGCAATCGCTGAGGAACTCAGCGCTCACGAGAAGAATGGAACGTGGAAGATTGTTCCTCTCCCACCAGGACAGAAGACAATTGACTCGAAATGGGTCTTCAAGGTGAAGGGGACACCTTCAGGTGACGTAGAACGTCACAAAGCTCGCCTCTGTGCAAGAGGCTTCCCCAACGCGAGGGCATTGACTACCACGAGACGTTCTCTCCAGTAGTCAGGTACGAGTCACTCAGGGTTTTGCTGGCCATCGCTACGAAGAGTGACTACGAAATGCGTCAATTTGACGTAAAGACAACGTTTCTCTACGGCGATCTCCAGGAGGAGATTTACATGGCAGTTCCCGAGGGTCTCAACGCCAGTGGTGGTAATGGTGAGAAAATTGTGTGTAAATTGTTGAAATCTTTATATGGTCTCAAGCAAGCTTCGCGCTGCTGGAACGGAAAGTTTGATCAATTTCTAAAGAAATATAAATTCGGTGCTAGTGACGCAGACAAATGCGTGTATATAGGACAAATAGACAATTCGTTAATAATATTAGCATTGTATGTTGACGACGGGTTGATCTTTGCGGAATCCGTCGAAGCGATAAACATTGTATTGAATGCGTTGAAATCGTCGTTCGAAATTACAGTCGGTAACTCGGAAAGTTTCGTCGGCCTTCAAATCGAGCGAGATCGTAAAAATAAACGCATGTTAATCCACCAAAGTGGTTATATTGATGAACTGATTAAGCGCTTCAATCTGGTTGATGCAAAAGTTGTAAGTGTTCCCGTGGATCCCAATTGTAAGCTCGATAATTACCGCGATGACGAGAAATCTGAGAATAAATTTCCTTATAGAGAAGCGGTAGGAGGTCTGAATTTTCTCGCGACGGTGAGTAGGCCAGATATAGCGTACGCGGTGAACGCGGCGAGCAGGCATTTGCAAAATTATAATGGTATTCACTGGAAAGCTGTAAAACGTATCTTGTGTTATTTAAGGGGATCCTAAAGCCGTCTGTAATACCGACAGTCGTACTTTAACAATATTTGCTTCGTATAAAAATTCTACAACTTGATGTTACAAAATGACACCGCAGGTCTATTCAGTAGACATCAAGGAATATCATACCGTTTGTAGAATTAGGCTGAGACTCCAAACAAAAAAGTTAAACGAAAAGTACGATTACGTGAACGTAATGTACCGACATTACGTTCACGTAATCGTACTTTTCGTTTAACTTTCTTGTTTGGAGTCTCAGCCTAATTCTACAAACGGTATGATATTCCTTGATGTCTACTGAATGGACCTGCGGTGTCATTTTGTAACATCAAGTTGTAGAATTTTTATACGAAGCAAATATTGTTAAAGTACGACTGTTGGTATTACAGACGGCTTTAGGATCCCCTTAAAGGGAACGAGAGATTTCAAATTGTTGTATTCATCAAGCAAAAATTCTCTGTTCCCTACGTTTTACTCTGACGCGGATTATGCGGGGGATGTAACGACGCGTAGATCAACCTCAGGTTTTGTTGCGATGATGGCAAATGGGCCAGTTATTTGGGGATCGCAGCGACAACGCATGGTGACGTTGAGTACGACCGAAGCGGAATATGTCGCCGCGAGCACCGCGACGAAGGAGATCATGTGGTTGAGACAGCTCCTATATGACATCGGATTTAAATGTGAGAGTCCAGTGGTAAAGTAGATAATCAGAGTGCTATACGTCTAATAAAGAATCCTGAATTTCACAAAAGGACAAAACACATTGAAATCCGATATCATTTCATAAGAGAGAAATATGAAAAACGCGACATAATCGTGGAGTATGTGCCCACAGAAAGTCAGTTGGCGGATATCTTTACGAAAGCGCTGCAAAAGGATCGTTTCAGAGCCCTGTGTGACGAGATAGGATTGTGTGACACGCGAAAAATGTAAAACGTCAGTATGCAAGTATATATTGCACGGAAAGAGTGGGAGTGTTGAGAATTATTTGCTTCCCGTGCAATGCTGTGGATGAGCGTATGCGTGTGAGTGTGGAGCTGAATTTCGGTAGTCGGGCGCGAGGGAGCAAAGTCCAGTTTCTCTCACCTCGCGCTTTTCCCGCATTCCGCGATATCGCCGGCTTGCGACAAGCATCGCCCCTTTTCACTGTACGTGCGAACCTTGACGCGAGAGAGTCAACGTAATAAAGTGATACATATTCTTAGCTGTTGAGAATTCCTTCGAATCCCGTCCCGGGGGTTGTTGCATAAACTGTTATTAACAATACATATATTTCATTGTAACAAGTTGTTAGATATAATTGTAATTTTGTTTATTACATTTTAGCATGAAAAAAACCCGTGCCTTAAGGACGTCGAGTGCACAATATGAAGAATTAATTACGTACATGGAATCACATTCCGAGTTTGCAGCTGGCAAGTTTCTGTCAAAAGAAGGAAAAATACACCACATGAAACAGTGGGAAGAGTTGGCGGTAAAATTAAACGCATTGTCCACTGGCACTCAAAAATCAACCAAACAATGGCAAACGGTAAATATTTAAATAATTAATTAGCTTAAGACTCTCGATATTAGAACTAACAAAAAATGAAAAATGGGCTATGAGAGTTAAACGCGATTATCCGTATGTGAGCTTAAGTCAAGTACTTTTTATTTTAGATTATGAAAAAAAACTATTATTTGTATCGAATTATAGTTTTTATTCATTTTAAATGAAAAGTACTTGATTTAGGCTTACATACGGATAACCGTGTTTGACTCTCATGACCCAATTTTTATTTTTTATTGTTAGTGGTAAGTATTTTACTCTTTTAATAAAAACTTTGATTTTCCAGTTAAATTGTCATAATTTTCTTTGTGCAGTGTTATAATTTTCCACTCAACGATGTGAGGGCAATATAACGCATGTGTTACATTATTACTCAGTTACATTTCTGAGTGAGAAATCATAGCATTAATGTAATGTTACTGTTGGTTAATGTTTATTGCATTATTATATATATATATATATATATATATATATATATATATATATATATGATAGCAGTTTTGCTATATCATGCTTTTGTAAATTGTATATTAATGTACCATTTACCCTGTAGAATATTAATCTTTGTTGTGTTTGAATTTTGGAAAATTTGATATTGAAATCTGGATTCTTAGAGAACATCTAAATTATATAACTATTGTTTTAGAACTACTATTTTTATTAATTAATATAATGTATTAATCGCTTTCCTACAGGGTTGGAGAGATATGAAAAGTAGTGCATCAAAAAAAGCATCCAAGCTTCGGAATGACAGGCAAAGAACAGGCAACTTTCCTGTAACTGCACAACCCTTGAGTGTGATAGACCAGCGTGTCATTGCCTGTATGGGTTTGGAATATGTCCAAGGATCTGTCAACTGTCCTGACAGTATTCCAGAAGAAGAGGTATATTATTTTGTATAACATATACACCTAAGATACTTACATTAACTTACAAACACACACACACACACACACACATAATTTTACGCAGTCAAACGGTTGAAAAGACTTACAAATAGTCAAAAAGCTGATGTGCTATTTTTGAATATTTATAAGCCTTTTTAACCGTTTGACTGCGTAAAAATTTGAATAATCTGATCTTGTTGCAATTTGCTAATATCATGCGCTGCAAAATTACCTAAAGAAAGTGTCGGAACGTACTCGATTATACCACTCTATTTCTTCAGAGATTTTAATTATTTTTGTATCATAATAAAATACATATGCGCCCTATTTACTGCGCCTGGCTGTTATTGTCAATTCTTATCCTCATTTGTAAAGTTTGTGTTGTTAGTTGCTTTAAGTAAAATGGACTTGTTGTGCCGTACCTCGAGTCTCGGGATAGGCACAGGATTCTTTGGATCCGCCGGATGGAGGGAGAAACACTCGCGAGAGTCTTGTATCAAATTCGTTTAATAAAGATATTACAGATTACAATATGTCCTTAAATTCACTGCCCTGACTTGCGGGCGTAATAACTATCAAAAAAACCGATGAGGTATCTTTGTACCTAAAAAAAACTGATGTGGTATGTTTGTATTTTCACAAAAATAAATGATATCTATAAATTGCGCCAAGTAAAAAATGAATATATATTCCTCGGCAAATAACTGTTGTATTATTTTCCGTATTATTAAAAAAAATTTCGTACAAAAACTTGACGCTGCTTTTTTAAAAAAGGTAATTTTGTTGTGAGCAGCGTCAAGTTTTTGTACGAATTTTTTTTTAATAATACGGAAAATAATACAACAGTTATTTGCCGAGGAATATATATTCATTTTTTACTTGGCGCAATTTATAGATATCATTTATTTTTGTGAAAATACAAACATACCACATCAGTTTTTTTTAGGTACAAAGATACCTCATCGGTTTTTTTGAGATAACCACTTTCTTCGAACGAGTGTGACTTGACGCCTTTTTTTTACCTTTTTTTTAAAAAGGTAATTTTGTTATGATATCATTTCTTTTTGTAGTCCCGTTTACACGAAGAACAATCCCGTTTACGCGAACGAATTATCGTAAGTTATATACAAATCCCGTTTACACGAAGATAAGAGTCACGGTGCGGTCTCGCTTCGCGTGTACTTGACGCGAGACACTACCGTGTCTCTTGATAGAATATATATTATATATTATAGGATAATTACATGTAATAATAAAACAATTACCTTGAATCGCGACAAATCACGTATACTACGTTTACACGAGCGTTACTTCTGTAGTAAGATAATTCATCTTACGATAATTCATCATCATCACTCGTTTACGCGGAGTAAATTATCGTATAAGTTATTTACATGAAGAACAATCCCGTTTATGCGAACGAATTATCGTAAGTTACTACAGAAGTAACGCTCGTGTAAACGTAGTAAGTAACGGTCGGTCTCGCTCCGCGCGTATTTGGCTGTCACTACCGTGTCTCTTGACGATAGGTTAAGACTGACTGTGACAGCGCGCTGAACGCACTGTCTGCACTGCGTGCAGCACACATCTGCACTGCGTGCAGCACACACACGTATAATCGAAACTGGCGATACCAGCACCGCCAGTGTCGAAAAAGTGAAAGTGACATTTCTCTGAGTCCTCTGATTGGTTGAGAGACGTCGGCGTTAGTAGAAGAAGAAGAAAGTATCTTAATATAAAATTTTCACATTTTCGACTTTGCGTCGCAATATCTCCGCTCGTAGGGCACGTAGCGGAAAATGTTATAGGAGATACCCCCCCAATTCGAACCCCAAGCTATCGATCAAGCCTACTTAGAATTTGATCCGTTCACTCGTTATATGAGATCTCAACATCTCGAGTACTCGCAACCCGTCGCGTCGCGTTAAGAGACACGGTCGGTCTCGCTGCGCTGTGATGACGCTGCGCTGTGATGATGACGCTTTTGATAAATTTTTCTGACTTGACGCGAGACACTACCGTGTCTCTTGATCGTAATAACTCGTATCAACTCGTAATAGCTAACACGGTCGTGCGCGGTTCACTCTTCAGTTCGGTACTGCCCGCCGCTTCTCCGAAAGGCGGGCTTTTTATCGGTTGTGCTCTATTTCCTCATTGCCGACTCAGCTGTCAGCGCTTTTGGTTTTGGGAGCAGGTCAGTGAAGCAAGAGGCTTGGTGACCTGGTGCTCGGAATGCCACCTCAGGTGGATTTGTCAATATTCGGAGTTAGCGCTGACGGCTAGGTGTCGCAATGGCTGTCGATTTCCGCCGCACAACAGACTATATATAGAAATGTGTACATGGTTTTACAGGAATATCAACAAAGATTAGAAAGAGGAGAAACAGAGGTATTAGATTATATACCTACAGCGGCGTCTATCGAAGATATGCTTGTTGGTACGTGTATTAATAGTAAGAAAATTTAGAAGATTGATAAGAAAATTATACATATTGCAATATGTTGAAGCTCAAATATGGTTTGAAACTCATTAAAATTGTCATATATGTTTAGATAGCCATTTACCTCCTACTTGTGAAACAAATGAAACGCTTGAAAGGATGGAAAGAGAAGATGACGAACTGTGCTATAATGATGTCGTTAATACGATGCAGAATAATACGGTATGCAGAAATGAAAGAAATGAAAGAAATGTTGAAAACATTGCTGCTCAAGAAAATGTTGCACCTAATTCGCAAACTGTACCTCATCGGCGAAGAACCGAAGAAATTCAGCGTAATCGTAAGTAAATATGCATAACATATACATGTATCAATCAATTTTGATAAATAGTTTTATATAATTATTTAACAACATTTTTTCTATTTTGATATAAATAAATATTTGAAATATAAACTAAAAATATTACGCACTGATGAATAGTTTGCTAATGCTAATTTACATGTTTATTAGTATTTTTGTTAAATACACTAACGTATTTCATACAATGTTATCGTAATTCGTTATTTTATAGGAAGACATAGGCAACGAATTGGAGTGCAACTGCAAGAAGCTCGTGAAAACTTTGGGGATATAGCAGAAAAACATGCTGAGGCCTTAAAAGTAAATATTTACATTTACTGTTGTTATTATTATTGCATCTTTGTTTTTTCGTTAACTCCTTTAAACAAAAATAATTTATTTATTGTCAAAAAGTTTGTGTGCTTTTGTATAACAATAATATATCTTATTTGTTATTACAGTTATTTGCTGAAGCTTCGATGAAGATTGCAGAAAATGATTCCCAACGCATATTATTGGAAGAAAAGCGTCTTGAAATTGAAGAAAAAAGGATCGCAATAGAGGGACAAATTAATAAGGTTCTCACTATTTTATTAGATAAAATAGAGTGATTTTGAGAATAAATTATTTATTACAGTCTGTAAAAAGGCCTGTGTCCACGATGCTACAACTTGGTCCAAGTTCTCGGGCCGAAGGTAAGTTACTGAAACTTGGACTGTGGACACACAAGTTTTGCATCCAATTTCAATGTCCACGATCCAAGTTTCAGTAACTTCCTCTCGGTCCAAGAACTTAGACCAAATTCTAGCATCGTGGCCACAGGACTTAAAATAGAGTTAGAGTCTACAGTCATGTTATAATCGATTTCTTACAGTTTATGTCTTATAATATGCAATAAGACCACGTTTACCAGTCCCGATTTACGCCGAAATTGTAACATTGATGTTATAAGTTCGGCGTAAATCGGGCCGTGTAAACGTAGTCATAATTTCTGTTGGATAAAGGCCATTGCACGTAACAAAGTTTTAGTCGTAATCATAAGGCCATAAAAAAATAGACCAATCACACTCGATTATTCTTCGCGCGCGAGGAGAATAATCGATTGTGATTGGTTTATTTTCTTACGGCCTTACGATTATGGTTAAATCTTTGTTACATGCAATGGCCTTAACTTGTGATAAAATTATAGCGTTAGTTTATTTTTTAATACGACATTGTTTTTGTCGGAAAACTTGTGATCTAGCACTAGTTTATTTCTTATAATATTACTTTTTTTTTGTTGGAAAACTTGTGATAAAGTTATAGCGATAATTTATTTCTTATAATACGATTTTGTTTTTGTCGGAAAACAGTAGTTTCATTTTCGTTATAAATACTGTGTTATAATTATTATATACATTATGTGATTATTATACACAGAAATTCCTCGTCGTCAGCGTATAAATGCGTGCATGCGTTGTGTGCGTGCGTATGCGTCGGAACACGGAATCATACAATATTTAATTATTTGCGTTGTTAATTTAGTCGATGACGGGTGTCCTCCCTCTCTGTAGCTGCATGTCGGATCCACAACTCGCCAAGTGTCGTCTAGTCGTGTCAGGTCTCCCGTTGATCCTTCCGTTCGGTCCGGTTAGCGAATTAATCGTCAAACTCATAGAAGAGGACACCTGCCAGTGGAAACCGATGAGGATTTTTTGTGTACAATAATTATCGAGCACGCTTTGTTATTAGTATACGTAGTGTAGATTACCTAGTATCGTAAGAAAATAGCACGTAAGGAAGTTAGGCTTTCTTTGTATATAATATATATGAAACACATCTCGCGTAGAGAATTATGTGCTCGAATCTTAAAAAGGAATCTCGATGTTGCGTTCTGTGCAGATTTGGAAAGAAGTAAATTGAATTCTCGTGACGTATGACAAACAGACGTGTATTTTTTTTGTTGAGAGAGGCGTATAATAGTGTGATGAGAGATCAGCAGAAATATATGTGTATAAGCATGTGCGGAAAAAAACAAAACAAAATATACTGTAATGCACCGCTATCATCGCACATCCAATAAACTCATCTTTATCGTTGAGGCTAGAGTATTCGAGAGGAGAGAAGCGATATTGAAACTTACAAATATATACATATATATTGTAAATGTATCTATGACAAATTAAAGCGTAGTCTATATTACAAGAAAAGTGATTTAAGGGGGGGGGGGGACGATAGGGGAAGGATATGTCAATAATCTGGATGCACAATATAAAGGTACAGGCAACAGGAACAAGGAATAACAAGCAGATTTTCAATCTATCGGAAGCCGTGTATCAATGTTGTAGCATTGATACACGGCTTCCGATAGATTGAAAATCTGTCTGTTATTCCCTGTTCCTGTTGCCTTTGTTTTTCATTGTGCATCCAGCTTCGCACGTATTGTTCTATTTTACATTCTACCATAATGACGAGTAATGAAATTGTTTTGTATGCGAATTGCAATTGCTCGCCCTGGTAAAGCTTCATCCTGTCCAACAGCTCTATCGTTTATCTGTATGTGATGTAAAATTTCTTGTTCATCAACTTCTATGTCTTGTATACGATGTGCAATTCTCATGTTGTGTAGTACAGCACATGCATTGACTATTTTACCAGCCATATCAGGTTCGTACTTTAACTGTCTTTGTGCCGATAGACATCTAAATACTGCTTTCCATACACCAAATAAGCGTTCTACACATGACCTTGCGCTGCACAAGTCTTCATTATATTGATATCTCGGAGAACCTGGTATTTCATGCTTTAAAGGCGTGAATAGCCACGGTTCAAGTCCATAACCATCGTCACCTGTAAACAACGTATATTTATAACTTTTTTTGTTTATGTACAATATATACAACTTTTATTTAAAACATTTGTTTATAAAATCAATAGGATCGAAGATATTCGGCCATATCATTTAAAATAAGGCACCTGTATATAAACGTATATTACATATATATACATATTACACACACACACACACACAATATAACAAAATTTATTGAACAAAATTTGATTCATATGAAACAACCTGACTTCGAAGCGCGGATCTAGCTCGCGGCGTGGTCGGGTTCGAAGGAGGCGCGGAGGAACAGGTGCAGGGCGCGAGTTGGCAAAATGAAGGGTCGTGTTCTGAGTAGTAAACAAGGTTTATTAATAATACGCGCGAAGATGACAAGTGTGCGTGACGTGTAGAATCGCGATAACAAGTTGTCGTTGTGCACGAGACGGCGCGGGCGTGCAATACTCGCGGGATGGCACCAGCGGCCGGATCGGCGTCGGTCGCAGGCGGCGCGTAACAATGTGATGTACGTACAGGGCGGAGTCGGTAATTCCGACAGGCGCGCGGGCCGAATCGCGTTACAATATGTATCGGTACGGGCGGAGCCGATTCTTCCGGGCGTCGCGGATCGGAGCGCGGGAAAAATGGCGCGGCACGCGTGTCGAGCGCGCGAAACCGCGGGAATTCGGCGCGGTGGGCGGCGAATAGGAAGCCGGTCGTTCGCCGAGACACACTCGGCGAAGACAGAGGATGCCGGAGGCGCTCTATCTTCGGTCGGACTGACTTAAGGGTAACCGGCCGTTCGCCGAGACACACTCGGTGGAGACAGAGTATGCCGGAGGCGCTCTATCTCTATTCGAACTGGCTTCGGAGGAAGCTGGCCGCTCGCCGAGACACTCTCGGCGAAGACAGAGTATGCCAGAGGCGCTCTACCTTCGTTGCGTGCGGGCTTCGGATAAGGATAACGATAAGAATAAGCTGGTCGTTCTGCCGAGACGCTCTCGGTAAAGACAGAGGATGCCGGAGGCACTCTACCCTGGTTCAGACTAGCTCGGTGCGGGAATTTCGGATCGGTGTAGTCGGTGAGACGGATGATCGCGAATCGCGCCATATCGTTCGCGACGCTCGCTTTTATACGCGTCGCGACGGCGTTACGAAGTGGCGGGGGTAGCGACGGCCGTCGCGAGCGCCGGGACGGTGCGGCGGAACGGTCGAGTATTGCGGCGTCCCGACGCTGCGATCGCGTTCGGCGGTCTTCGGCCGCCTTCGGCCTCGCTCGGCGTGTCGAGGCGGTCGCCGTTTACAAGTCCGTTTGCGGACTGCCTAACAATACATGCTAAATAATAATGTGGGCACACCGTGCCCGTGCTTTACCCCGCGGGTGATCGGCTGGGTGGTCTCGGCCGGATGTTGAGGCCGGAACGATGCAGTTTCCGGGGGTGCATCGTTACAAAATAAGTGTCAGAAGCCTTTATATATAAATATAATATGTATTATATTTATATGTGTAGTTTTATAACATACAACTATTACTTATCAGCCAAGTATTGCGCTCTCCATTGTTATATCGTCGTTCCATGACTCGACGTACGGGGGAATTTGACCAAATATACGCGTCATGGCGGGCACCTGGATATCGTGCATTCACATTCAATATTTTTAATTTAGTATCACAAATCTGAAAATAATATTAAAAATTTTATTTGCAACATAATGGAACAAATTATAATTACAAAAACAACATTTTTCTAGTTATAACATTTATTACAAATGTATTTTGTGGTAAGTACTATACGTACCGCTTGGACATTGAGTGTATGATCACCCCAATGATTCACGTAAGCCTCCTCATGTTGTCGAAGTGCTAAAATATTTATGTGCGTACAATCAATTGCTTCAATAGTATTCATAAAGAATTGAGGTACAGTTCTAAATTTTTCTTTAGCTGCAAAGCGTTCAATGTCCGTCATGGGAAATCGTACCCAACGGCGAAATAAGAGGTCATTAACAGCATTGGTTACAGTTCGTACGCATCTACTAACAGTAAGTTGACTAACAGCGATATCCCATTGTTCTCCAATTGCACGTTGGTAACACCCAACTGCATAAAACCGCAGAGCAGTTAATACCTATAAAAATAACATTTCTTTAATTCAATTATAATTTCAAATATAATATATAACATGTATAACATTACCATTATAAATTTATTTTAGTTAACTGAAAAACTACATCATTGTTGTCATATATCTAAATTCTTAATGTCTAACGAATAACATTTTTCCCATACAGCATATTGAATCAACATCAAATGTCACAAAATTACAAAATAAACGTTCTGCTAAATGTCATGACCAGACACCTTGTATATTTAAAAGTTACATACATGTATTATAAACTTTATAAACTACATTACTTATTATTATGTGATAATAATAAGTAATGTAGTTTATAAAGTTTATACAAGAAATATTTAAATAATTCATACCTGATGTTCTATGCTAAGACCATATATACGTTGACGTTGCAATCGTGGTCCTAAAATGTCGATCAAACCCAGAGCAATTTCTGGACTTACTCTATATAAGTCAATAAACGTGTCATCCGATAATTCGAATGGATCGTGATTATTTCGCCACTCCCTCCTTTGTTGACGACGCTCTATATTTCGTACTCTGTTTTGTAACAGTAATAGTTCCCAAGCGAGAAACTCGTGTGCCATTTTATTTACAATGCTGCAAGCCCTGAATCTTTTTTCTCGCGTCCGTGACCCAACGAGGCACGTAGTGCCTTCCTCTTAGCTTTGTCCTTCGGCTTATCGGTTGACAGCTTAAAAGAGCCGGTGGCGTCCTTGCTCTTCTTGATCGCCTGGAAGGACGAAGTACCTGGTGCTGCAAAATAGAAAGAAATATATTCAATAATTGTAATAATCGTGCACAATATTGTTGTAAAATAATTAATATATAATAATTAATATAATGTGTACATACCGTATATCCTCACGTCGACAGCTTAAAAGAGCCAGTGGCGTCCTTGTCCTTCTTGATCGCTTGGAAGGACGAAGTACCTGGTGCTGCGAAATAGAAAGAAATATATTCAATAATTGTAATAATCATGCACAATATTGTTGTAAAATAATTAATATATAATTAATATAATGTGTACATACCGTATATCCTCACGTCGACAGCTTAAAAGAGCCGGTGGCGTCCTTGCCCTTCTTGATCGCTTGAAAGAACGAAGTACCTGGTGTTGCGAAATAGAAAAAAATATATTCAATAATTGTAATAATCGTGCACAATATTGTTGTAAAATAATTAATATATAATTAATATAATGTGTACATACCGTATATCCTCACGTCGACAGCTTAAAAGAGCCGGTGGCGTCCTTGCCCTTCTTGATCGCTTGAAAGAACGAAGTACCTGGTGCTGCGAAATAGAAAAAAATATATTCAATAATTGTAATAATCGTGCACAATATTGTAAAATAATTAATATATAATAATTAATATAATGTGTACATACCTGTTCGAGAGCGTGCGCGGTGGCGCGAGGAAGCGCGAGGTTATAAGGACGACCACAAAAGAAAACGGACACGCAAGTTCACAATTCCAAAGAAATAAAAGTATATTACAAAGTCTATGATAGTCTATTTACAGAGTTTGTTGTTTTAGAAAATAAGCGTTCTACACATGCCGTGCCGTAAGCGCGCACAGAATCTAATGGCAAGCGATAGCGAAAGCAAGTTCGCGATGCGTGATAGCGATAGCGTATCGCAGCGGTGTGCAAAAGCGGAGTACGAAAGGCGGTGTACGAAAAGCGGTTTTGTGCGTGAGCGGTGCTTCTAAGCGGGTGAACTTTTGCAAAGAGAGAGCCCTCGGTACGACGGCGAACCTTTTATTGACTCGGTAACGAGGCCCTCTCCGAGCCAATGACCAATAGCTTCAAAATATAGAGGTTGTACAAGGACTCGAGAGTGTGATTGGCAGCTACGAGCCGCGCACGGAAATGTACGTTCCTGGTTTGCGCGGGGCTCGGATTTCGCGAGGGTATTGGCTCGCAGCGGCCTACGTCATTGCTCTTACGTGACGTTCGTCGTTCGTCGATCCGAAGAGATCGTTGCTTGTGTGTAATGCCGATGTTAATAGCATGGGTTTTTTGTGTGTTTGCGTGAACGTTTGGCTTGACTTTGTTATTGCCGAACTTTCTCGAATGATTCTAGCGAAAAGATCCATGCTATAACTCGACAATTGCACGACTGCTTTAATGCGATAATGCGAATTGTGCGAATGCTTTACGCGGTCTTGCGCTGACCGGTAATCAATTTATCACGATCTCAAACATACCGTATATCCTCACGTCGACAGCTTAAAAGAGCCGTGGCGTCCTTGCCCTTCTTGATCGCTTGGAAGGACGAAGTACCTGGTGCTGCGAAATAGAAAGAAATATATTCAATATATTCAATATAAATATATTCAATAATTGTAATAATCGTGCACAGTACTGTTGTTAAATAATTAATATATAAAAATTAATATAATGTGTACATACCGTATATCCTCACGTCTCTAGCGCATATGTATGTACACTTAACACGAGACGACGAGACACTATTCAGTATTCACACTATCGTTTTTCTTGATAACCTTACTTATTTCGCTGACCAATCAGACGGTTTAAAAGTTGTCGGTAGAACATTTTCGTCCTACCCGGGGTACCTCGATAAAAGTTGTCGGTCATAACCGACATTGTCGGTGATGACCGACGGTCGTCGAAACGCGTTCGTCGTTGAGGCGCGTATAGAATAGCTTTTATCGATACGTGTCGTTCGACGCTGTTAACGACACCGACGACTGTCGGTAAGCGTGTACAGAATTGGGCCCCAGAAGGCGAGTACGCGGAATACATGGGCATGGTCAGAAGGAAGGTAGATTTGGAGAGCCTCGGTATCACGAAGCCCCCCAATGTAAGGAGAACGGCGACGGGGGCCTTGAGATCTCTGGGCAGGGCAACGCCGAAAAGGCTGACGCCCTGGCCGATAAAATGGTCGAGGCCCTCGCCGGCAAGGAAAGGGTGAGGGTTGGTCGCCCCACGATAACGGCCGACCTCAGGCTCAGCGGCTTCAAACCGTCGGTCACGGAGACCGAGGTCAGCGAGACCCTTGCAAGGAGGGGCAACACCGGCATCACTAGCATCGCGGTGGGGCCGGTTAGGAAGATGGCAACGGGCTATGCACCACAGTGGTGAAGTGCCCGTTGGCGGTAGCTAACGGATTGGCAAAGGAGGGAAAAATAACATTGGGGTGGTCTCCAGCGAAGGCGGTCATGCTGGAAAAGAGGCCACTTCAATGTTATAAGTGGTTAGAGATGGGGCACAACACCCGGGCGACATGCCGGAATGAGGCAGATCGCACCGGGATGTGCTATAGGTGTGGGGACGATAGCCACCCGGCTCGCGATTGCCAGGCCCCGGTGCGCTGCGTGGTCTGCCACAGTAAAGGGCTCCCCTTCGAACACCGGATTGGGGGGGCCTGCGTGCAAAGGCTGTCGAAAGGACAGGAAGGGAAAGGCCGCGGGAAAGGAGAAAGGAGGAGATGCGGCAAAGACTAAGACAGGAGGAGTAACTTCAAAGGCCAAGGGCAAAGATTATGCCAAGACCAAGAAAACTAGCGAAGTGACGGTGAGGGGGTTCAGGGTCACCCAGGGGAATAAACTCATAGCTGGGGTAGATCCCGAGCCCCCCAAGGAACAGAGACCCCCGAGGAGGAAGAAGGAGGCTGTGAAGGACCCCCCGAAGCCCGAGGTCGTCGTTGAAGCGATGGAGACGGAGGTGAAGATTCCCCCACCAGGACCTTTCGCGGCGGACACGAGCAAGAAAGAACCCACACCAACGGTGACGGAGAAGACGGAGGAAGCGGGGGAAACCGCCCCGCAAGACAACGAGAGGAAAGGAGAGGAGGATTCCGTGGGGTACATGTAATGGCCCTACGGATCCTCCAATCCAACCTGAACCACGCCCGCGCAGCGCAGGACTTATTCTGCCATACCCTGGCAGAGCGCGGTTGTGGTTTAGGGATCGCGGCGGAGCCTTACCGCATTCCTCGGAATCACCCCTGTTGGGATAGCGGGGGCTCCGTCGCGATTACCTGGAGGGCACTGCCGACGTCCCCCCCGTACACGTTTAGAAGGGCCGGGGTGGGTTACGTGATGGCAGATTGTGGGCCCATCTCCGTGGTGGCGGTGTACGCCCCTCCGAGTTGGACCCGCGCCGAGTACGAGCGGCTGCTGTCCGGCCTCGAGGACTGTGTCCGGGGTTGCTCGTCCGGCCGGGTCCTAATAGCGGGAGACTTTAACGCAAAGTCAGCGTTATGCCCCCGCGGACAGATTGGAAGGGCCACGCCACGGAAGCCTGGGCGGCGGGCCTCGGCCTGAGTCTGGTTAACTCGGGCCGAGAAAGCACCTGTGTGCGGCGGCAGGGGACGTCTGTGGTGGACCTTGCAGCCGCCCGCTACCCGCCACCAGGACAGCGAGACGCCACCGCCGGTGAGGGGCACGGTGCAACTGACGCCGAGGGTCAGAGCGGCGATCGGCGACATCCTCCATATCCAGAGGATGCCGGGATCACTGGCAGCCACGCTGCCGAGGGAGCCGATCCTCCGGCTCACCCGACACACGATCCGCGACGACGACGGGCGCGAGGACACGACACATCGCCCGCCGGCCATCACCGATGCCGGAGCGGCAGCCAGCCGGGACGACGACGGCGCCGACGAGGACGCCAGCCGAGACGCCCACGACGGACGTTAGCCGTCGCACCGACACATCCCACTGTACATATTATTCCCCTTAGATGTAAGACTGCGTAGTATTAAGACACCGTAGACGTAAGGATATAATAAAGAAAATAAAAATACAAAAACATATAGTGAAGGATAAATACCCGATAGGATTAAGGTTAGTAGATAAGATTACAAGGATATAGATATCAGCATTCGGGCGAACAGAAGGACGCGCGAACGCAATTTCATTTAGTTTTTATATAGCCATATGGCGACAGCCGATGGAATAACGCGCGAGTCAAGGCCGAGGAGCCCGTAGCCGGCAGTGTTTATTTTGATTTCTCGCAACGCGACGCGCGATACGAGCGAAGGTAAACAAGCGTGAAGCGTATCAGGCGCGCGAACGCGTACCGCGAACAACGAACGATTCGAGGCACGAGCGCGCGAGACGAGTAACGTGCGGGAACGCGATAAGAAGAACCGCGACGGAACCGCGATAAATACCGATACGAGTGGACGCCGGGCAACGGCGCGAGCACGGGAAGGTGATCCGCCGGAGCGGACGACCATCGGATGCGTAGATCGCGAACCCGGAACCGGCCCGGGGAATTTCCGGTACCGGCGAGTTAAGGGAGTCCCCGCGAGGACACGCGAGGGATCCGCGATGCGAGCGAGTCGGCGGATCGCAAAGTGGCGATCCCGCGAGCCGAGCGCGACGCCGTTGTACGGGTGACATAACACCGAGCGCGGGAGGTTACCCACCGAGCGGCGAAAGTGTGCGATCAGCGGATCGCAAAGTGGCGATCCCGCGAGCCGAGCGCGACGCCGTTGTACGGGTGACATAACACCGAGCGCGGGAGGTTACCCACCGAGCCGCGACAGTGTGCGATCAGCGGATCGCAAAGTGGCGATCCCGCGAACCGAGCGCGACGCCGTGGCGCAGAGGACATGTGGGAGAGCATACAAGGTTACCCACCGAGCCGCGATAGCGTGCGATCAGCGGATCGCGAAATAGCGATCCCGCGAACCGGGCGCGACGCCGGTGCGCGGAGGACGTAAGAGAGAGCGTGCGAGGTCACCCGCCGAGCCGCGACGGCGTGCGATCAGCGGATCGCAAAGTAGCGATCCCGCGGGCGGATGACGATGCCGTTGCGGGGACGCGACGCGAAGGGACCCGAGAAGCCGTTAACCGAGCGACGACCACGTGGGGGCACGGGAACGCGAAATCCCGATCCCGCGTACCAATCGCGAAGAGCGCGACGAGAGCGAGTCGAGGGGAGTCCCCGGAGGCGACTCACCGAGCGGCAAGAGCAGGCGAGGCGCGGCACCCGATTTGGCGATCCCGCGGGCGAAACCGCGCGCGGGGCGGAGAGAGACCCGTGGCGGGTCGGGAGAGACCCACCGTGCGGCGGGAAGGCGATCGACCGGGCGCTTTGGCGAACCGGAAACCGGAAGCGGCGCGGGGTCGCGGCCGACCCAGTGTACGCGACGGGGAACTGCGAGCATCCAGCGCGAATAGCGAACATGTAAACATGTCGCTTTGTCCGTGAGGAATATCCGAGCGTGCCACATTATGTAGAAGAAAGCGAACAGCGATAGAGGCACGCCGAGTAAATAATACCGCGGACAAGGCGAAATGGTAAACAGCCAGGAATGCGGAAGCGTAGACAATGGGCCATTGTGCGAGCCGAGCACGGCCTGGGCCGAGCATGACGCGGACACGTGAACAGAACGACGAACGGCTGACGCAATGCGCGACTGCGATCGGAGTGGGGCCGGACAGTCGCGGGGATATAAGCCAGCCGGGGCGAGGACTCGAGGAGTCTCTCGCCGGGTCTGATCGAGAACGGAGCTCTGTCGGAGCGAATACGGTCGCGTCGCGGTTACGAACGACAACCGTAACGGAACTTGTAAAATTTCGGACGACCGGCCGACGATCGGCACTTAGCGTGAGACGATCCCGCGGGCGACGCGTGAGTTCGCCAACACGTTTGTAACAACGCGTCACTGTACCCATTACGCGAAGCGTGTATCGAAGAGTTCGGGAGATTGTAAGGCGAAAGCCGAAAAGAGACATAAGCAACACCGTACGTGCGGGCGCGAGAATACCGAGTGCGGGCTTATACTTTGTATATCTGAAACAGAGGAATAAATTGTTATTCTACCTATTGTACGACAATAGAGTTTTGATTACACAGACACTTACCTGAAACGCGATAACGTACTTACCTAATTCCTACGCGAATACTTACCTGCGGGTGTCCCGCGAGACATCTCCCACGGCGACCCGGCGATCCAGAAGCGGCGGTCCAGCGACGAGGTCCATCAGGGGCAGACGAATTCCCGCGGTGCACAGCGGAAGTCCCCGACGACGGTCCGTCCAGCGACGACAAGTCCCACGGAGATCCGGCCAACGGGCGTCCGGAGCGAGAGCGGCGGCGAACCCGAGAAGCAGAGATAAGGAGGGGAATTGGCGGAGTCAGCGAACGGTCAGTCTGTTGTATTTATTACCTTTCTCGGTGGGCGAAGGTCAAAATCGAGTGGCGGCCGTGATAATGCATGTCGATATTCGGACGAGTGTGGTTGATTCAATCCTCCGTCCGGTCACAACCTAACGTGGGCCACCCCCCCTGTTGCTCGCGAGATACACGGTTGGAGGGTGGTCACGGACCAAGAGACCTTGTCTGATAATAATCTATACATAGAGATGACGGTCCGGGCCACCCCTCCGGAGGCTCGCCCGCCGCCGCAACGCAGGCAAACAGAAGCGGAGATGGGCTATAAAGAAGATGGACAAGGACCGATTTTGCGCTACGGTCCTAGCCTTACACTGGGGTAAGGAGGAGGACGGCGAAATAGAGGAGGGAGAAATAGATGGGGAAGTCGAGGGCCTCGTAAGGAATATGACGAAGGCCTGCGATGTGGCTATGCCTCGGCTTCGCCCTCTCCCTCCTCGAAAACGCGCCTATTGGTGGACCGAGGAGTTAGCCGAACTTAGGCGCTCCTCGGTCCGAGCCAAGAGGACCTGGGGCAGGGCACGCGCCGGGAGGCGCGGCCCGACGGTGGAAGAGGCGGGAGAGGCCTGGCGCGCCGCCCGCCAGGACCTCTCCTGAGCCATACGCGCGGCCAAGGAGCTCGCCTGGAAAGAGCTCCTCGACAGCGTAGAGACCCGTGGGGGCGCCCGTATAAGTCCAAGACAAGCTGATGCCCTGGGCGCCCCCGCTTACAGAGACGCTCGACCCCCCCATTCGTCGACGAAATCGTCGAAAAGCTCTTTCCCCGACACAACGGGAGAGAGGTCAACTTTCCGGCAATGCCAAAACCGGAATGGAGAGAGGAATGGGAGGTCGACGAGGAGGAGCTGTCGAGGGCATTCCGCAGGGTTAAGAGGGGCAAAGCCCCCGGCCCTGACGGAATTCCAGGGCAAGCATGGCCCTTGGCCGCAGGGGAAATGGCCGGCAAAATGCGCAGTATATTCACAGCGTGCCTACAAACCGGTCGTTTCCCCGACAAGTGGAAGGAGGCCAGCCTGGTGCTCCTGCCGAAGGCAGGCAAGCCTCCGGGCTCGCCGTCAGCCTACCGGCCCGTGTGCCTGCTGGGCGAGGCGGGTAAGATCTTCGAGCGAATAATCGCCTCGTCCAGCATCTGTCCCGAAGGGGCAAGGAGGGACTCTCGGACGACCAGTTCGGCTTCCGAGCCGGGAGATCAACCATAGACGCGATAAAGCGCGTCCTCTCCCGGACGGAGGCCGAGATCGCCGGGAGGAGAGTTGTGATGGGCGTATCATTTGACGTTATGAACGCCTTCAACTCTCTCCCCTGGCCCGTGATCATGGGGCCCTGCTAGACTTTGGGGTCCCCATGACCTGATCGAGGTCGTCCGAGATTACTTCAGGGACAGAGGACTGTCGTACACGGACCGGGATGGAGTCCTGAGGATCAGGATAATGGAATGCGGGGTCCCGTATGGGTCCGTTTTAGGACCCCTGCTGTGGATCATCGCTTATGACCTGTCCTCGGGACGCCCCTCCCCAGTGGATGGTGGCTCTCAGGGTACGCGGACGACGTGTACCTGGGAGTCAGCGGAGAGGAGTGGCAGGAGCTGTACAGGCTGGCCAATGTAACAGCAGCGAGCGTGGTGCGCTCCATCGAGAGACTGGGCCTGAAGGTGGCCCCGCTAAAGACACAAGCAACCCTCTTCTATGATAGGAGAGGGGAGTTCAAGCGGGGCCCACCGCCAGAGGGGCTCAGTCTCCGAATTGGAGGAAACAAGATCCCGACCACTCCTCAGTTGAAATACCTGGGGATGTGGCTGGACAGCGAAAGGGACTTCGGCGAGCACGTCGACCGCGTGACCCCGAAGGCCAGACAGGTGACAAACAACCTGTCTAGGTTGCTACCAAACCTCGGGGGGGCCGGCGGTCGCGTGGGTCGCCTCTACACGGCGACGGTCCACTCAATACTTATGTACGCGGCACCAGTATGGTAGACAAAGACGGGAAACTCTTCCCGCCTAAGGAGGAAACTGGAGGCCACGCAACGAGTAATCGCGATAAGGGCCTCCAGAGCGTACAGGACCGTCGCCCACGTGGGGGCGACAATCCTCGCGGGGATTCCCCCAGCTTACTTGTTAGCGAAGTCGTACGGTGAGACGTACGACCAAATTCGCGAAATTCGCGAAGGGCTGGGGGAAATCACTCCGCAAATAAGGAGGGCGCTGAAGGCCGAAGCAAGGACGACCCTCATCCAACGCTGGAGAGAATGGGCGTTGGACCCCCGAAGAAAATGGGGAAGGAGGGTCGTCACAGCTGTCCAGCCGGTATTCGAGGAGTGGGTGGAAGGCGTCAGGAAAAGATACCTGACCTTCCATGCGGTGCAGGTGTTAACGGGCCACGGGTGCTTTGGACGTTACCTGCACCGCATCGGGAAAGAGCGCACCACGCGCTGCTGGCACTGTCCGGAGGAGGCGGACACGGCGCAGCACACGCTGGAGCATTGTCCAGCGCCGTGCCCTCCGGACACAGATAGGAGAGGACCTCTCCCTCCCGGCCGTCGTCGCGGCGACGGTCAGGCCGGGGGAGGAGGGGAGAAGTAACTGGAGGGCGTTCGCCTCCTTTTGTAGCACAGTAATGCAGAAAAAGGAGGTGGACGATAAGGGTGAGAAGGAGAGAAGCCGCTCCCCTTCCTCCCCCTCAAAGCGATAGCGAGGGAGATTAGCGTAGCTAACTCCCCCAAGGAAAAGGGAGATAACAACCGGACCGACGCCCGAGCGCCGCCTCCCCCGGATAGACCGGGGGGGGGGGGGGGAGAGCGTGTTAGGAAAGTGAGCGGAGGAGATGGCGCCGGGAAGGTGGACCTCCAACACCTCTACGAAGGAGGAGGTCTCCCCTCTCGCCGCCGTTGGTGCCGAGCAGGTCGGCGGAGGGTGTGGGTCGGGGGAAGGGGGGCTCGGGCGGACTCCCCACGGGGATTCCGCCACTAGCGCTCCCTCCGATCCGCGAAGGCAGGGGGCCGGGCCCTGGGGGGGGGGGTTCACGGGTCTCACCTCGGGACTACGGCACCCGCCCGCCCCTAAGGGGGTGCGAGGGAAGGAGGAGTTTGAAGTTACCACCAACTTGGCTCCTCCCCTGCTCGCCCGGGGGGCGGGCGAGCGGTCGGGGACCCGCTCGCCCGCTGCGAAAGCAACTCCGGAGGGAGGGGTGGCGGATGAGGGTGGTGGCACTCATCCGTCACAAATTAGAGGTTCTCGCGTACCAGCGAGCGCGTGGGGGAGCTCGCGGATGTGATCACTGCGTTTCCCAGGGCTCCCCCAGCACAGCGCAGTATTAGGGTCACTCGTGGGTGTTTTAGCCGGTAGGCTATGCGCGCTATCCCTTGGGGGCAGGCACGGGGGCGTAGAATCCGGCACTCCCTCGTCCTGCCCCGCGGGCGGGGGGTCTTCCCCCCGAAAGAGGGGCTGTTGGCTAACCTGCGGAGGGAAGGCGGCGCTCCACGAGCGGGGTCCGTGACTGGTTGCCCGCGCGCGCTCCCCGATTGGGCCTCAGGGCCCATAACTGGTTGCGCGCGGGCGCTCCCCGATCAGGCCTCGTGACTGGTTGCCTCTGGAACTCCGCGGGGGCTCCAACAGTGGAAGATTTCACCCACATAAAAAAAAAGCTAATAAAACGGCATGGTGTCGACTTTGCCCCGAACGTCGTTTTTCACTTTTGTCACTCCAAAAATATAAAAATTTTGAAAATATGCGAAAACTATTATCGGATTCGTATAAAGCATCGAATTTTCCATCAAAATCATTTACCGGTAGATTCGCAAGAGTAAAGCTCGATGAAAGAGTAGAAATTTTCGAGAGATCAGAAAAATTACTTTTTACTATCAAAAACGCTTTTGTCGCGTTAAAAATGACACTATAACTCAGAATGTCACCAAATTCCGTTGATCATACTGGCACATAAAGACGCATTTACAGTAGGAAAGGCAAGTTTCTACGATAGATTTAAATTGGCAAAAAGCCTAGTGTCAAGTTTGCCCCGGTCTCCCCTATTGTTTAGGATTAAGGTAAAATTGTTACGGTGGGGCGCTGTCGCGACAGCGGACGCTCCTGGCGCGAGCACGAACAACCCTCGGGCCTGACCCGAATTCGCCCGAGATCACCCGGTTGTCGCGCCTACTGTTTCGACATGCAAATGTAAAACGCGCATGCGTTTCCTAATTCGCGTATATCGCGCAACGCGTTACATCGCGGATCGATGTGATTCGTCACCTAACTTCGTGGATCGATGTGATTCGTCCTTCGTGAGGCAACGACCCCCGCCGAGGGTCTCCTATCGAGACGAGGGATGATCGATATCGATCCGCGCTCTCTTCTGTTTCTGCCTCGCTAAGGAGAAAGTCGAGCCGGTCGTTCGTGGCAATTATATTATCGGGAGTGCCGAAAGTAATTGTGCAAAGTCCGTATAGTCTCACCGCGAGCCGCACCCGCTTGGTCGCCGCGTGAGACATCTCAAAGAACTTTCCCGTTCACGTGAACGGAGAGGGTACCGGTTTTCATCGAGCGCGTTCCGGTCGAGTGGTCAGCGCGCAAATTCCGGATCGTTGGGGGCGCTCAGTGCATCCGTGCAAAGGGTGCATCGTGCGCACAAGTTTCGTCGCGATATAGTCGTCGCGCGAAACATCTCTTTTTCCGAGATTCGTCGCCCGTAATACGACGGGCCGACGCACACAGACGGATCACGTGATCCCCGCGTGCGGGATCGTGATCCTTGGCGAAAGACTCGTGTCGACGGCGAAACCGTCACACGACGCGACCACGGTTTTCGCGAGTGCCTCTATATCGAGCGTCGCGATCACCGAGCGTGAGAGTTGTCTCTCAATTTTCATACAATCACCGCCGGGAGTTCGAGCCCGAGATCGACCCCGCTTGCGGCCATCTTGTCGTGCCGCGCCGTACATTGTGAACGCGGCTCTGCCGCGCCTCGTACTGCTGTGATTTAGTGTACAATTCGTGTCCGCAATTGCGTACCCGAGTAACCAGATTAAGTCTGAGCCTCTCGCACGTGTCCGTGTTCGCGGTCGCTCATCTGCCGCGCGAGCAAGATCTCCGATCGCGAGGGCGGTCATTCATCGCTCTTCAAGATTTCCGTTCCGCGAGCCACGCAGAGAGATCGAGCAACGCAAGATTTCCGCCCGACATTTGCGCGAAGGTTCAGCCCGCTCGGGTGCGCGAGAGTGCGAGAACTGTGTATAAGACTGTAATAAATTGTGCTTGTCAATCACATATCAAGGGCGTGCGTTATCTAAACCCACTCCTCGCTAACTCTTCGACTCTTGCCCCGCGCCCTGGTCAGGGTTGTCCCGGCATTCATTCGTGTCCCGAGCGCCCCTCGGCAGAGCACGAAACACCTATAGAGATAAAAGACAAGCATTAAGTAAGATTGAAATAATATAAAACAAATTAGAATTGAAACACGAAAAAAGTAATTTATCGGCCCACACAGCACGATTATTGCAGCAACATTGCAGCAGTATTGCACGGCAAGATTGCAATATTGCATGCAATATTGTTGCAATGTTGCAGCAATCGATCTATGTCCGCCCCAATATAATATTGCAGAAATCTTTGGGCAATGTTGCAGCAATATTTCTGACAATGTTTCAGATATTTTGTAGCAATGTTGCCGAAATATTTTCTAATAATATTGTTCTGCTATTGACAAAAGTAATTCAAAGATTTAAAGTAAAAACACTATGATTCCCGAATAGAACAATAAAACGATAAGGAAATGCAGGACATGTGAGATAATGATATAAACGTATTCACTCTATTTATAAGGTCATAATATGAAATTTATTTTACTTTTACAATACAAAATAATGAGAAAATATAGTTATGTCATAAAAAAATAGTTTTATTATAATAAAAAAATAAATGGAGATTTTTTATTCATCATCTTCGGAATTGCTGGCCTCAACATTCATACGATTATTGGCACGCAATTCTTGTCGTACACGTCTGATTTAGCTTGTGCTAACCACTGAGACGCGACCGTTTTTATTTGCAAATTTGTGCAATCCGGCTGGCACATACTGTGTACTGCTTCTGAAAACGTATTAATTGAAATATTAATAGTGTCTTTATGGATAAATTTTTATGAAGTCATATTTAAAAAAAATGTGCTGGAATACAAACTTCTTAAAACTTTCGCCGTCAAGAGTACTTTAAATTCTTTTTTTTTTCTTTTTGCCATCCCAGCTGAACTTTTCAGCGAGACTATTATCCAATATTTTTTTCAAAACTGCTGCTGTCGCAATATTGACTGTACTTCCGCCAGTTTTTGTTGCTACAACGACCTGCGAAAAAAAGAGATATTTCTAAAAAAGCATATAATAAATCAATAATATAAGCAAATAAAGTAGTCCAAACAGCAAAATATTGTCATGCATGTTATGTGAATAAATCAAGTGTCAAGCGTCGTATTGACTTCATCTCCACCATTTTTTTGCTACCACTATATGCCAGAAAATTGAACCAATAATGAAGTAATTAAAAGAGAAAAATATAGTCATGCATATCAAGTAAAAATACATTTCATCACTTTTGAACCTATTGTTTTTTTCCCCACAGACTTCATACAACTATATTTAAATATGCAGTTATATGGCTGTATAGAAATCAATATTTTTATTGGTACTCGGGTATCGAGTAATGTGTCCCAGGTGGCATCTGTTACGTCCGGGTTGCAATCGAGACGTCGGAGTGGGTTTACGTGAATCGAAATGTTAAAGCGTTTGAAGTATTTTAAGACAAACTCGAAGGTAAGTTAGACTCATGATTTAGTTTCTTTTGAATTTTGAGCCGCGCTGCACTCTCTAAGGATGATACGGATTTTTTGAGCTAATATTTCTGTCTGAAGGATTCTAGGTTTCGCGGGCGTTTCGACGGCCGGGGCCGGTTGAGACGAATTGGGGACGTCATGAACGTCAACGGCAGGCTCGGATGGTAGGGCCTGAGACGGAACGGTGTATAATACGCTCGGATCAAATTCACCGGCAATATAGTAGGCTCGCCGTAGCCTTTTTAAATGGTGGGCCTGCCCTGACCGCCTCGATCGCACCATTAGTGACAACTGACTTACCTTATGGCTGCTTGCTCTGCTTCCAGCTCCTGCTTAATATAGATATTTCGACTTCCTTCGGGTTTTAGAGCGCATGCAAGCTTGTGTGCGTGTGTCCTTTGCAAGCGTGTGTATATGTAAGCGTTAACACCAGCATGCGGCTACTACGTTGATACTTGATACTCAATATTCTAGTAAAGTTTTTAGGAACAAGGAAAGAACAGCAGAGATCAGAGAACGGCCTGAGGGAGGCGCGCATCTATGGAAGGACTTGCCAAGAACGCCCTGAGAGAGGCGCGCATTGATGCGAGGACCTGTCAAGAACGCCCTGAGAGAGGCGCGCATCGCCGGCTAGGTATTGGGTCGAAAATCTTAAGGCATCGACGAAATGAGACTATTGAGTTTGCTGCAATTATTATTTATTGTTGGCCTCACTTTCCTTCCTCTCTTTTACAGGAGCGAGGCCCGGCCAGAATGGGCGGGACGACGCGCGGTATTACGAGGCACAGCTCTCTGAATTCAACGCGCTCACGGCTAAGTCCAATCGACGCGCTCGCGGCTAAGTTCCGTCAACGCGCCAGCGGCTAAGTTCAATTAACGCGCTCGCAGCTAAGTTCTGTCAACGCGCTCGCGGCTAAGTGTTTGGCGACTCGCGATGCTCTCGAATATATGAGAATACGATTGCGACTAGAGATTGAACGTAAATGTGTCCTCCCGATTTCGCAGGGCCTGTATTTATACTGCTCGTTTGGTTACGTCCTGGGGTAAGGGACTACGGGGCTCACGCGAAAGCGCAAGATCATCACGTGAAACTATTCGGAAAAGCGCGTGATTGTTCGAGAGCGTCGCGTGCCGATCCAAACTATTAATTAATCGTTCAATAAATAAATTTATCGAATTATACGCTAGTTATTTCCATGTTCCTTTAAATTTTTTATAATATATTTCATACTTTTGCAATACTAATATTACTCAACATTATCATTAACATGAGCTCTACTATTTTAACAATTTACACTTATTATTTTCTATAAAGGAGACTTGAGTCGTGACAGTATCGCAATCATTTCAAACGTTATTCGTTTATTTAATCAAACTTTGTGTGCCGAAGCGAAGGTACGGTGCTCACGCGTGACGTTTGATTGGTTGGGATGCGTTCCGTTGCAGTGCGAGACCATTTACCTTGGCTTCGCACGTAACACATCGCTGGCGTTTGCAGCTCCATGAACTTGCTGATAAGGAAAAACAAATGGTGAATTTACAGAAAGATTTTCCATATAAACTATAATTAAATGATATTCAACACAATGTGTATTACATTACGGCGTACTTTTGTGATACGCATCGATCACCATCGACGTTACTTTTTGGATCACAATCGTAAAATATAATTATTAATATTTTAAAACATGACATACCATTTTTGTTAGAAACGCGTTATTTTTCAATTTATTTTCAAACTCGTCCAATTGGTCTAGGGTTTTAAGTGGCAGATTCACTTCATCTTCAATATCATCAACATCCTCAGTGAGTGTCCTCGCTCGAGTTTGTGCCTCCAATTGAGTTAACCTGGTTTCAATAGACGTGAGCTTCGATACAATCATATTCAGTTTTCGCAGGAGCAGTCCCAGAGAGACTATAAAACAAGTCAAAAATTGAATGCATATGTGTAAACAGAAAACTATCCAATTATTCCGAGTATAACTCAAAGTTTTAATATTACTATTATTGTTTGCTGTTACTTCTTCTTGTGGAGAATCATTGAGTTTATGAGTTCTTGGAGCAATTGGTAAAAACTCTGACGATGGCAGTGGATTTTCATTGCAAACTTGCTTAATATTTGATGAAGGGGTGGACGAATGTTGAGGCGCGATTGATGATTCGAACATGGAACTTGTGCTCGCTAATGCGCTGATATGTGGTGACTTTCCCATAATAGTTTCTGCTGATCTGTGTTTTTGGCTGACACTTTTTCTTATTTTAATTTGTTCTTCTTCGTCTTCGTCATTTCCGTCTTCACTGTCGTCGCTGAATTTTCTTTTTTTTCTTTGTTGTCGCAATTTTCTAGCAGCGGTCGTCACACTAGGAGAGTTAAGAATACGGTCGGAATCTTCTAAAGTGGAAGTATCCTCTGCCTGAACGAGCTTATCTAAAGCTCTAATGTAATCATCTGTAAATGCAAATTATCATCATTGAAACCACATGGCCATTATACGGTTACCACTTTAGAGGCCAGTGCAACAATTATACTACAATCAGATTTTACGAACAATTTAATATTTACAATCATTCAGCTAAACAATTTTTCATCACGACAAATAGGCTTGGCTCAAGTAGTAGTAGTAGTAGTAGTAGTAAGCGGGTGGTTCCACTTGGGCCCCCAACGGTACCTAGATCCTACGATCCTTTGTACCTCCCACTCTTTATTTGCTAGGTGTTTTGGGGCCAGCCCTTAGCCTAGTCCAGGTTTATCAGGTCTGTCACCCTAGCACTTTTCCAAATCCTGGTGTCTTTAGGTACTTTAGCCCCAGGCTTTTACAGCCCTGGTGTCTTTAGGTACTTTAGTCCCAAGCTTTCGCGGGTCTTAATTAATTGCCTACGATGGCACCGTTTCTCCGCACGAGCTCCACTCGTGCGGCGGGGCGCAGTCTGGAATATACTGGTGGAAAAATTTCCTGTGATCAGGTGGACTCGAACCCGGCACCTCGGGGTTATGAGTCTGGCGCTTTACCACTAGACCACACTGCGCCCCTGGCTTGGCTCAAAGGGTTAAAATAATTTTCTTCATATATATAAATTTTAACATATTTGTTTTGTAAAAAAATTACCTGATGTTCCGAATAATTTTTTAATTTTCAAAGTCGACCACTCGTGACCTACTTGGGGCATAGTTTCACGGATAATCCGGTTAATGGATGACTTTGAGATTAGGTGACTTGGCCACCAGCAACACACTTTGTCCTTATGAATCCAACATGACGGTATTACTTGGAGACCATCATCGAACTCCGATCGAACGATTGCATATTTTTTTTCAGTCTTCGACATGACACTCGACACTTGACACTTGACACTTGATCAGCGGCAGAGAGAGCGAGAGCTTGGAACATATGTGATAATGGACACAAAACTGAGAGAAAGGAATTCTGGGTAACATTGGCCTAGTTTACATCGACCTCTTGATACGCGTATTGATTTGCTGGGTCTAAAAGTAAGTGTTTGAAATACCCGCTGTATCGATATAGGAACAAATGTGTGCTGCCATCTGTGGCAGTTTCAAGTCAACACTCGAGTCCGTGAAAAGCTCTATAAAACACAGCATGTTATGTAGTCTGCATTTTACTGAAGAAGATTATTATCCAATTGGTAAATACATATTGAATATATGCAATTAAATTTTAATTAATAAAAATTATGTATTACGTATACTATTTATATGAACAATATTTGTTCTAGGACCAGCCAGCAAATTTATTAAGTTGAAAACGGGAGCTATTCCATCGCAGAATTTACCTATAGGAAAGAAAGTGTTTACTCCAAATATATTAAAAAGAAAGAAAAGTAATAAAATTGTTAACAGGTAAATAATAATTTGTAGCATTTGACGTGTAATACATTATGTATATGCATATTAAAATTATTAATTTAATTTTTACAGATCTCTTTTTGAATCCAGACAAATTGAATGCAAAAAGAAAATTGAAGAAACTCTTTCAAAAGTACAATCAATCCAGAGTTTGAAAAATACAAAGCAAGATGAGCCAATTAATAAAAATAAGCAAGGCAGCGTAGCAGAGGAATTTGATTTAATAAAAAATTTCATTAATAAGTGTGATAGTTGTAATGGGCAGGATGATAGTATAATTAATACCGCTGAAGATAGTTATAAAGTTACTGGAAATAAAAAATCAAACATTGATGCAGTAATTGCACGTGTAAGTGTTAGTATTGATGAAGAAAATGTAACTCTCAACGCCGAGGATTCATCAGCATTAGAAGAAATTAGCTTACAAAATGCAGATGCAAATGTTGCGCAACAAAAAATTTTATCTGAAATTGAACCTAAACTTCGTACTGATTTATTAAAAAATAATTCAATGAACTTAATGTTTTTAATAAAAAATGATGATCAGTTAATAACATTTACTGGAATAAATCATAGTCTGTTGAGCAGCTTAACAGCAGCAGTGATACTATGTGAAAAAAAACACTACACAAACAAGTTTTCTAATTCAGTACAGGATAGAATAGTATTGTGCTTATGCAAACTTCGATTAAATTTGTCTTTTTCTTGTTTAGCAGTACTGTTTGGTTTAGATAGAAAAAACTGCGCAAAAAATGTTTATTACATGATTCAATTATTGTCTACCATTTTAAAGAAAGTTATATACTGGCCTTCAAAAGAAGAAATTATGAAAAGTATGCCAAAGTGTTTTCAAAATTTCAAACAAACTCGTATTGTATTAGATTGTACAGAAATACCAGTAGAGAAACCTACTTGCTTGAAATGTCGGTTAAAATTATATTCACACTACAAAGGATGTGAAACTGTTAAATTATTAATAGGCGTAGCACCTTCTGGGCTAATAACTTTTCTAAGTGAAGCTTATGGTGGTCGAGCATCTGATAAAACAATTTTTAATCAAAGCAAAATAATTGATAAAATGGATGCGACAAGAGATGCAATCATGGTGGATAAGGGTTTTAACATTGAAATGGAATGTCTAGAAAATAATGTGCAATTAATAATTCCACCAAAACTTGGAAAAAACATTCAATTAAATGCAGATGCAGTAGCACATACTAATAAAATTGCAGCAGCTCGTGTACACGTTGAACGAGCTATTCAAAGATTTAAAATGTTCAAGATAGTCAAATACAAAATTTCATGGACATTGATTCCTTACATAGATGATATTTGTACTATTATTGCTGGACTTACAAATTTGAAAAATCCAATTCTTGCTGACGACAAATTTTAATGCATTTATGCAATAGGAATTGCTTAGTAGTTAATAATGTGAGTCTACATTATTAATTATTATATTAACCTTTTATTAATTGAACAAAAAAATGTGTAATAATTTAAATAGTTGTATAAGTGTGTAATAAATAACATTTTTTCTCAAATTTATTTGTGAACTTTTATTATTCAAATTGAAAAACATTGATGCTTTCAACAAATGTTAAAGCGCATTCAAAATACAAAGTAGAAAAATATTAACAGCACAGTAAAAATTAACCTAATTACATTTCTTTCTTATTAAATAAAAATTACATGTAATATCACAAATATTCGTCACATTTATGAATTTTCTTTCATTAAGCGTTTCTTTTCATTATTTTAACTAACATTTATCACATTAAAAATTAGTGTTTTCAATAAAAGATATACAGCTTTTAAATACAAAGTATAAACAATATTATTTTCCATTTCAATAAACTATTATAACATTGCTTTCTTGTGATATAAATATATTTTAAACAAAAATACTTCTGGTTATGAAAATTATAAAAAAACAATAAAATAAACTAAAATAATTAATAATTTACTCATAACTTTTTTAGCATAAAATCCAATATTTTATGTAATTATTGTAATGTTCTATCTATCTCTTTTGAGTCTTTAGGACTGAGTTTCATTGCACAAATGTTTTAAAATTTGCATGAAATATACTGTTTGAAGCTTAGGTATGTATTCATTTAATACTAACTCACTATCATACTGAACATTTATAATTACACAATTATCATCTAATGATGAGTAAACAACAAGATCACATTTGTGTATGTTACTTATAAACATTCCTAATTGGATTTGACAGTAATATGAATGTTTTTTTTTAATACTAATATTTTCAGATCTTTGGTCAATCCATGGGACATTAGCTATCATTTCAGCTGCTCCTTGTTTTTTCCCTACAATGGGACATTTTATCTCAATAATTTTTTTACCTACAACGATTCCATCTGAACTGTATCCCAGCCATGGAATGACTGGATTTACTAATAATCCTGTTTGCACTATTACTAATCCTGTGCACCGCTCATAACATTTTCTAGCTTTTGGTTCCATTTGTGTCCCATATCTTGTACTTGCATTACCTTCAAATTTATTGTCTAAATGCTTTTTTATTTTAGTATCCCAATCTGGATTTTTATTATTTATATAAGTTAAGAAAGAATATGCAGTACTGGCAGTGATCCTTTTCTTTCTTTCGTCGAACCATTTACAGCTTTTTTGGGTTTGAGTATTACTGCATAATAAAACTGCATCTTCTACTGTAATACACACTTCTTGTTCGTAGAACTCTCTTTTTTGAGGAAGCATATTTTTCAAAGTAATATTACAAATAATATCATTTATCTGAGTAACATATAAAATCGTATCTTCCTTGATAGGAAAATATATTTGTGCACTAAGTAAAACTCTACAATCTTCATTTTTTATGACATTCATGCATGCTACAGGCTTATTATTAACAGAACTTCTGTATCCTTTAATTGTTTTACTTAATTCACTTTCTGGAGCGCCTAAAAAATTTTGTACATATTTTTTACGTATGAATATATACATATTTTATTTTTTAAGCATAAATTTCTTACTTTGTAATAAAATTTGAAAAATATTATTTAATATATGCTCTGGAATACATTCAATATTTTGTGGAGCATCCTGATGTTGAACACCATGGCAAAATTTCTTTATTGGTGTAACTTCATACATCAATTTTGCATTTTCTTTTAATTTTCCCCATTTTTGTTTTACGTCTGTACAGCTTGATTCTTCGATATCTTCGATAGCAGTTCTTTAAGAATGTGAAAATAAATTAGTCTATGCATCACAATATATGAAAATAAAATTGTTAATGTTACTTACCTAGTTAAATGCATTAATAAGGCAACACTATGTTTACATTTACCAGACTGGCCTGCTTTGCAGGAACATATGCAAGATATATTTATTCTATTAGCTATATTAATAACTAAATTAATTTCGTGTGGTGGACCAAACAAATCCGAGCTTTTTAAGCACAAGGACATTATTTTTATTTCCTCTACTTTTTTGGAAATTATTCCAACATACATAAGGTGGTTTGCCTTCAGTACATTCTCCCCTTCAACATACGCTCTCAAACCACCTCCAACATAATCAATTAAGTTACTGAGGTTTATTAAAAAATTCATTTTACTGATCTTACAACTCGCATACGCACCCGATGTTTGAATCGCATTAATACACGACTTGGAAGGTTCTGTTCGAAGCCGCTAGGATCGCAACAGTCGCAACCCATGACGAATATAGGCCAGTGCGGGCCCATACCCAGCAAACACAGTAATCACCGAGTGCGTAATTTGATAGCAAATTGTCGCCAAGATGGCAACAAATTCGGAATTTGATGCCATCTTGGCGGCAATTTGCTATCAAATTACGCACTCGGTGATTACTGTGTTTGCTGGGTAGTAACGTGCATGGAAGGGGGTTGCGCGCGCAGCGGCGCAGCCGTATGACGATGTAGCGCTACCTGATTTCCGGTTTCTTTACGGAAGCGAGATTGTTCTCGAGCGAACGTGCGTTTATTCCGCATCGGTTCTTCGTAGTGACAAGTCACGCGTGTCGAGTCAAACGGATTCGTATCTTTTGCTTTAAACTAATTGCGGGATCTGATATACCGATTTACAGTTGTGCTCGGTATTAATTACTAAAGAGACGGCGTATATATATATAGACTCTACGACGCCCACGTATATGCAACGAACGGAAAGGAGAAGCATCCACCATTCATCCCATGATTGAGAGAGGTCCGCCATTGCAGCCGATCCGAGTGACGAAGGCCATGCTAAGGCCTTACAATACGATTGCATCCTGATTATTATTGAGGTTGCATTCCTCCTTTCAGGAGAACCTTCTACGAAAAGTGGAAGTCCCGACAAAAGGTAACTCTCGTTGTTCGTATTAAAGAATCATCGATCACTTTGAGTGGCTAAAGTTCGTTAGCAAAATGGCGATCTTTGATTCCAGAACTTTCGAGAGCTTTCATTATTTCGGATGGAGATCACGAGACAGTAGCCGTGCAGTGCGCATGTCATTACGATCCCATTCACCAGCCTTCTCGATAGAATTGACGAGAAAGGACGAGAAGATTCCTTCTCATGCATTCGAGTACTCATGATAATTATACGGTTGCAACCACGTGTTAATGTACATTTTCTCGACTTAAACATAGTAACGAGTTCTATCGTTTGTCATTACAGATCTTTCTTGCGGTGTTAACATTACGTTAACTTTTCGACTAGTAACGATACTAATGTGTTTAATCTGATATGATTTATCATTTTTCATTGAATATTGCAAACGTAATTCAAGCGTTCTTTCATTATATTTAATTACATAACTTCAAGCGATTGTTCTTTCTTCCCACATTATTAATTATTGCTAATGCGTTGCTACTAAGTCATAATATGCAATATTTTATCTATAACTTCGATATTATCTGTCTCATTGATTTATGGATTAATGCGTTCACTTGATATCTCACAATTTCTTATTGTACGTTAAGTTAATACTTTCGACAATCCTAAATTCGAATACTATTACTCTATTAACCTGCGACTTATAGATAGTTTAGAGTTATTTACTCATTAACTTCTACGATTATCCGTTCAAATTAGAATAAGTTTACGAATCAGATTCACGCATTATTCCACTAATCACACATATGTACATTTATTTTCTATTCGTTTATATTTGCATTTATGTTTTTTGCATTGTTTGGAATGATGGTCACTTCAACTTATTGGGATATTCATGATTTGAAGTAATGTCTTAAAAGATATCAATAGTTTTCATGAGATTTGATTCTTTCTAGTTGAAATATATTACTATCTGACTGTCGTTGAAGACATTGAAATAATTAATTGTCTTAAAGAAAGTTACATTAGTTAAAGTGAATTGGCCATTAATAATTCTATGCATTCTGCTGGATGATATAATATGTTATAATTTCTTTATGTGATTTCTGATTTATGTAAGGTATTATTTATAAGATTTCTGACTTATGGTATTATTCCTCGGAATATTTAATAATCTACCAAAGAATATATTATACGATAAATACATTAACTAAACTTTCTCGAAGATATCGAATTCTTGTATCCTTAACACCAATACAAGCTCACGTACCATTCGGGGCGTGTACAGTAAGAGCCAATCACGATTCGATTGCTACTGATGAGCGATTTGTTCTGCTAAACGCGCTCTGCGCGCCCAATTTTGAAGTTATCGAGACCATAAAGAAAGAAGACTGGTTTATGTTTGAGTGCATATTTAACTTTATATTAACCCTTAAATGCCACACCTCTCAAGAATTTCGTAAATGACACATGGGGTCTAAAAGACCCCAGCATGAAAAATGTCTCCTTACTTATTGATTTTTTGATATTTAGTTATGAAAATTATTTTCAATGTTGTTCAAGGCTTAGGAAAGAGAATAAAATGCTTATGTTGTTAAAATTTCAATTTCAACATAGTATAAAAAATGAAGATCGCCAAGAGTTAAAATCGTGGCTCCAAAATCAAAAAAATTAAAAATAATAAATAAATAAATATGAGCTCCATTTTTGGCGGGAACATTTGAAAATATATCATTGTAAAGGGTCTGGGGTCCGCTGAACCCCGGGTGGCATTTAAGGGTTAAAAAAACAGGGAAGATAATATAGATAGTGATAGTGAAAATTATATTAGAACTGAGAGGTTGAAACTCACACCAAACTCTCCTCACCCGAGGAAAAATACGAAAAAAAAATACTCTGAAATATTATTAGTGGTATACATTCATTCTTTAAAAATAATACATTATATTATCCAAAAATAAAATCTTTTCTTCGCCAGTAAATAAGTAAATGACAAGATAATTTAAAAAACCGACACAACTGGCCTAATTTATTTTTAGTCTTCACAACGTTTCGACTATTTTTTTTTTACTATTTCGATGTTATAGAGTCATAAAACCGTATACTCGACAATAAAATCGCATAATCAAGAAGGTTTGTTATAATGTTAACTTAATTATGTGGGTATAGTTGATGTAACGGCTGGAAAATCAAGAGACATGGTAGTGTCTCGCGCCAAGTACACGCAGAGCGAGACCGACCGTGACTCTTTTATGCGACGCGATAAGTTGCGAGTACTCGAGATGTTGAGATCTCATATAACGAGTGAACGGATCAAGTTCTAAGTAGGGTCAGTGCACCGTTTGTGGCCACTTTAAGGATTTTTGACGAAATAAATACGTTTTAATTAAATTCTTTTTGTTATGTAACGCTTTTAACTTCTTTAATATATTCTTAAGAATCTTTTAGATAAGAAACTTAAGACCGGCAAACAAATAAATTTAAATAAATATTTCAAAAATAAAAATTATATCATAAGTTCCGATTTCACCGTTTTTGGCCACCAAAACACCAGTTTTCGCCACAATAAGTACTAGTTTTGGCCACATCATGGAACTGAGGTTAATTTCTAATTAAACAATTAATAAATAGGTATATATAATAAAAATTATGATTTATTTTCACTGTTAATATTTATTTTTAATAAAATATTATATATATAGCATATCATACATAACTTCTATCAACTAATATCGAGAATTTATAAAATTTATCTATATATATCTTATGAAGGTTCATGCGTCATTAATATATAGTAACTTAACTTTTTTAAATTATAATCGTAAAATAAGATATCAAATAAAATTGTAAAATAAAAAAAAATAAAATAAAATATCAAATAAAATTGTAAACTAAAAATATCAAAAAATTAACATTGTTTAAAATAATATATCTATTAGAGTTTTTACTTCTAAGACTTTCTTGTACTTGACTTGCTTTTACTAGCAGTTTGTAATTTTTTAGCAATTATTTCTTCCTTCCTTTTTTCTTTCTCTTGTTGTTTTTTCTTTTTCTCTATTTCCCTTTTCTCTTTTCTTTCTGCTTTTATTCTTAAATTTTCTTTTCGTTTTATCGCTAATTCTGTTTTCTTCTTCTGTCTTTGCTCTAACAGTAATCGCTTTCTATCCTCTTCTTGTTTTTTTAACTGTAACCAGCGATCACTTGTAATTACTGAAGGTAATTGTATTTTATTTATATTTTTCTTTTTTGATGACTTTTTTACTTCAGGATAAACTAAAATGTTTTTCAAAGTTTCTTCTCTGCTGTTTGAGATTACTGATATTTGCGTTGTATAAATTTCCTGAACATTATTAGTTAAATCATTGTTTATACAATTTTCATGCGGTTCATGGTTGCGGTTTAAAATAGAAACTTTATCTACATTTTGCTCATTACTAGACAAATTTTCATTGACATCGATTAAAATCTGATCTACTGACAAATCTGAATTAGTAGTTACAAGAAAATTGTCTACATTATTTTGTAAACCATTATTGTTTAAGGTATTTGCATCAGAAAGTGAACTTATATTAATACTTGAAGAACTGTTATCGTTGTTGTTTAAAGTCTGGTCTTCTAATAAATTCATATTCAACAAAGGATCATTTTCACAATCAACAATTTCTATTGGAATATCATAATCAATCTCCCCGAATGAAATGAAGTGAACAGACTCATTCATCAACTTAGACTTTTTATTTGCTTTACCTATGTAGAAGTAATAATAAAAAATTAATCTGTATAGATATTTACAAAATCAGTTAAATAAAATCATGTAATTATAAATAGATTGTAATTTAATAATAATATACATTAATCTATCTAATAATATATTTAATAATATATTTAAATAACAATTTATAAAATAATATCCAATAATATATTTTCTAATAATCTATCTAATAATATATCTAATAATATATTTACATATCATACATATTAGAATTAAACTTGATGAAATAGTTAATCATAATTTATTATTTAAACCATATTGATATTGATCTATACGTACCATCCAAAACATCATTATCAAGAATAGAAAGATCGGAATTTTCAGGTAAGGATTGTTCAGTACGTATAGCTACAGATTTACCATCTACATCATCGACTACCTTGCTCCATGTATCGAATAAAGCTTGATACTTTATATCTCCACTCCAGACATTTCCATTAGTTTTGAGATCTTTAAACTGTTGTAAAATGTTTAATTCGATATTTTTTTCTAGCATTTCTAAGAATTTTCTATCTTTAGAAATATGGTTCTCATTATCTATATTTGTAGTGCTCGCCGTTCTATGTTGTTGAAGACATTTTTTATAGTCAATACTATTGACGTCAAAAGGGTAAAGTCCACAGCATCTAAAGCCCGATTGAATATCCTTCACAAAATTTCCTTTTGTAATGATGTCTGATAATACAGCTGGAATATCAAATTTATGCAAATCAATTCCTTTATGATGAATACGCCATGTTTGAATAACTTTGTTCCACATTTTCTTCAGAGGAGCAAAAAAAGCAACGTCTAGAGGCTGCATTATGTGTGTTGTGTTGGGAGGAAGACAGACTAAAATAATATCTTTCGTTTTACAAAATTCACTTAAATGATAAGACATGTGAGACATATGTCCATCTAAAAAGACAATCACTGGAAATGCTGTTTGCTTTTCTAAAAGGTAAGGGTAAAACACATTTGCAAAATATTCAAAAAAAGAAGCACTCGTCATCCAACCGTTCTCAGTTTTACCAATTCCCCAACCTTTAGGAGCTTTATCTATACAACTTTTTGGCAGTCGCTCATATGCAAATACTGTAAGAGGTGGTGCAATTTCTCCTGCAGCATTAACTGTGAACAGTGTAGTGATGCTCTCTTTGTCACTACTTGCAGAAACATTATATGCTGGTTTTCCTCGTTCAGCAATTACAACTGTTCTAGTGGCTGTTGGACACATTCCAGTTTCGTCCATGTTGAAAATTCTTTGAGGATTTTTAAGCACCTCTTTATAATCACCTAATAATATTTCTACTTCAGAAAACCAACGACGAATGAATTCTTCTGTGACACATGCTCTTGACATACTCAAATACTCTGCTTTCTTTTTAGAGAGTTCAGGATGACGTTTTATAAAACTGTCGAACCATTTTCGACCAGGAATATTATCCTTAAATGGTGTTTTAATATTTTCCGCTTCTATCAGCTGTTTTACTGAATATAATAAACCTTCTTTGTTAACTGGAAACCCCATTCTACATGTGTCGAGAAGCCAATTAACTAGAAGTTCTTCTACTCTAGAACCTAAAATTGACTCTGGACCAACTCGACCGGATGTTATTGGTGAATCTCCTTTAAGTTTATGTCGCAGGGTCGTTCTTGGAACATTAAAAGTTTTGCTCGCATTTAATATGGATGATCCATTTTGTACTGCAATAACAGCATCCCTTAATTTTGATGGTGAATAAGTAAAGAATTTTCTTTTGTGTTTGTTTTTCTCTGAAGGCTTCTTTTTGGAACGATTTTCCTTATTATCCATCTAAAAAAACACATACAATAAAAATTATTGCATTTACAATGTTTAATTATGTACACAGAGTTTGTTTCCAGATAAATAGCTGTATTCATAATTTTACACAAAATACTACTTACTTTAATATTATATTTTACTGCCGTATCCTTAATAAAATGTACGTTTCACAGTTTTTTTTTTTTTATTATCCAAATGCACTCTCTTTCAAGATTATTCTCGCAATGCGTTAGCCAATTTTAAGAGGTCTGCAGCGAAAAGACATTTTAGTCGCAAATTGTAAACGATAAAAGTATAATATGTGGCATATTGAACTTACCTAATTTGTCCTCCAGACATGATACACAACAACCTGACAACCTCGGTCAATAACATTGGTGTATAAGTATTTCAAATACTTATACGTACGTCATATAGGCATTAGGTATACCTGTACGAATAATAACGATGCTGGTTGATTATGTGGCCACAACTGGAACACTGCAACAACCAGTTCTGGCCATCCCATGGCCAAAAATGGAGAATTATATTAATACATGATCCAGTTTTCGACACCCATTATTTTTTTTTAAATAGAAGTCAAATACGTGGTTACGCATTTTGAGGTCAATTTTTAGACTTCCCGCAAGTCAATTACACAAACATTACTCACAATTATGTCTTTTACACAATTATTATAACGTTTAACTTACCACGTATCCTTAACGTTTTCCACAAGAAAATGCAACAGTTCACACACTTCGGTTATAAACCGTAGTTTTGTCATAAAACAAGTTTTGTACTCTGCATCGGCGGGCAGCGTGACCAACACAAATACCGTAAAAACAAAATTCTCCAATTTACGTAGCGCGAACATGAATCATTAACTAAATAATTCGAAAGATTCGTCGAAGTGGCCACAAATGGAGCAGTGGCCACAAACGAGTGCACCGACCCTAGGCTTGATCGATAGCTTGGGGTCGATTTGGAGGGGGGTACGTGTTTTTATTTTTCCGCTACGTGTTCTACGAGCGGAGATATTACAATGCAAAGTCCGAAATATTAAATTTTACATTAAGAAACGTCGTCGTTGCCGTACATACGGTTGCTTTTGCCTCGATAGGTGGCGTTTGAGAACATCTCGAGCGTTCCCCCGAGTCCCCTCCATGACAATGTTGCTATGATACACTGAAAAGAGACAGCATGCGTACGTGCGCGCTCGTCGCTCAGTGCGTTTGCGCGGGCAGCGCGCTGTCAGTCAGTTAGTTATAACCTAGAAATACATATCGCATTCGTCGCGTTCGCGCGTAATAAACACCGTGGTCTCTCATCGTTATTAAATACTACGATTGTTTATAATTCCGAATTTCGGTCGCGTCACGCAAGAATCGAAGTGCCACGAAATTAGGATGTGGGTGTCACAAGAGGTGAAATATCAGCGGGTTGGAGTTATTATATATATGTATTATAACCTACACAATAAATCTCGCAAATTTTGTTATGTTTTAATAAAATTAAAATACAATCTATTTCTTTACTTAGGATCACTCATCGATTCGTACAACTGTTAACTAACAAAGTTCATCTTTTTAACTTGAAAATGATACAAGCGTCTAGGAACGTGGCATGTATTTTACTTTCCGGTAAGTGTTTTTAATTTCAATAATATCTTTTGAAAAGACAAGTTACGTTAAAAGCTTCTCCTTGGATTTGACTTTGTTTCTCACATTTCTGATTATACATTGAATACCATCAGATATTGAATATACCCGGAGCGAGCAAGACTCAAAATGATGGAGAAAGTCCCACAGTTTCCCCCAGGAATGTGTCCTCCCAAAATGCAAAAGCGACTAAGGTATATGCGGGGTCCAAAGCCGGTGGACAATTTTTTCATGTACAGGCAATACGGTATCATTGTAAGTCTGCATATCTGCTATAGGAAGTACACGTACGACGAGCTGCAGAGAGTGAAGGTAACTATGACAGTCGAATTTTCTCGATACATGCAAGAAGGGATACTTAGAGTTAAACTGCTTTTTGATGATTTATATTACAATTCAGGAGAGTATCTGCTAAAGTTACTCGATTTGCTGCTATGGATGACTTCTATATCAGTAACTGGTAACTACGAAGATATTCTAGCCTTTAAGGGGATGCTGGATACCGACATTACAGTTCATTTTCTTTGACAGGATGGATCTTCGAATTGGCTTCACGGATTAAAAAATCCTTTGACAGGTATAAAGTACGCACGAAAACAAATCCAGCTATGCTCAATTAAAGACCGAAAAAGGCGTAAAATTACATAATCATATTAATTGAGCTGTCAACACACAGACGCTCACTCAAACATTCACTCGTATAAAAGTTTTACGAGGTGAGCGGCATAAATCGAGAGCATAGCTGGACTCGGACAGGAATAATGAACATTGCGGTAGCGATAAAAATATGAACAAGTCTCTAATAAAAAAGATCCATCCTGTCAAACATTTTATTCACATGAACCTACGCGGAATGGTAAACAGACCGGTGAGCGGTCCAAATTACGTAAGACAGTAGTTCCGGATATTTTGGAGAGGTGGCGCTGCTGTTTCATCGATCTGTTGCATCGACCAAAGTACATAATACATGATACCTCCATGTAACGTTGCCCCGATAAAAAATTTTTCATTTAAAATCATATATACATATGTGTAAATTACGTACCAAATATATCCAAGTACCAAATATGTTCAAATATGTTTTCTTTCTTTTGTATAATAATGTATTTATATAAATATCTTTTATATAATCATGTATATACGTAATTATCGCAATTATACATATGTAAAGAATCCACTCTGCCAATTAAATAAACCTATACAAAGTGAATTATTCAAAATGAGAAGGTAGAGGACGGCCTTAAAAAATCGCCTCTATTTCTAAGTCGATCGTTGTAGGTAACAATAGAGATAGAAAATGTTTATATACAAAAACGAGTTGAATTTTTTAACGAATCAGATAATACCAAATATCACCTAACGTATTCACTCTTTACGTTTCAAGAGTTTATGTTGCTACGTCAAAATACCAATTGGGACAATGGTATACATAAAGCTATGCGTATTTCAATATCGTTATAATGATGCTCAATGAATGGTAAATTTTGAACGCAACCTTGTCTCAGTTTTCTTACAACAGTTTATTCTACTTTCCAGAGAAATATATACACTTGTTACAATGACGTGTAAAACAATATAACAGTGCTTATTTAAAAGATTTCTGTGCTGTACAATATTAATGACAGGCAAGTACAGGCAAATTAAATTAATACAGATTTTTATATTACTTGTAGATGCCAGTACTCTAAACATACCAAAAGTAATAATCCTAATTAATATTTACGGTTTTCGTATGATAAAGTACTGCAATAGGGATTCACAAGAGGATAAAAAGTTACAAAGAAAATTAATTGATATAAAGCATTGGTATAGTCTTTTTTATTTATTTAATCAAACATCGGTATCAATAGTCGATTGACTCCTGATCTGACAAATACAAAAATAATATATAAACCACCATATATATATATATATATGTGTGTGTGTGTGTGTGTGTGTGTGTGTGTGTGTGTGTGTGTGTGTGTGTGTGTGTGTGTGTGTGTGTGTGTGCGTGTGTGTGTGTACGTATTGCATACTATATCTTCCATATATGAAACTGCAACTTTTCCATTTCAGTATAATATAATGTAAGAATTAAAACTAAAAAAAAGAAACGAAAGAAAATATACGAAAAAAAACTATATCTTCCATATATGAAACTGCAACTTTTCCATTTCAGTAGGTGTACAACTTAAATCGGTCCGTATAAATAAAACTAAAAAAAAAGAAACGAAAGAAAATATATTAAAAAAAACTATATCTTCCATATATGAAACTGCAACTTTTCCATTTCAGTAGGTGTGCTTTCAAGCAAAAAAACGGACCGATTTAAGTTGTACACCTAATAATATAATGGAAGAAATAAAACTAAAAAAAAAAAAAGCACATTCTCGAGAACAAGAAATCGAGAATCGATCGCATCGGAACATCTAAACGAACAATCTTTTCGCGTTCGAATAACATGCAGCTCTGCTGATATTGGAATTAACTATCTCTCCAATATAAGTCGAGTTTTTTAATTCATTGATGGACCAATCGCATTATGCGCAGACGCAACTTTGCTTTGTAAAACCAGTATTTGCGCATAATATGATTGATCAATTGATGAATTAAAAAACTCGCCTCATATTAGAGAGATAGCTAATTCCAATTTCATAAGAGCTACATATGTATGCGAACGCGAAAAGATTGTTCGTTTACATGTTCCCATGCGATTCTCGATTTGTCGTTGTCGAGAATGTGCTTACATGCAGCCGGTCGCAATGGAAATAATTCAGGTGAAGGTACAAAGATCTACGATCTGCTGTTAAGAACTCGTTCTCAAAATGTTGTCCCTCACTTATAACTCAATCATAAGTGAAAAACAACATCTTGAGAACGAGCTCTGTAACAGCAGGGCAGATCTCGTACCTTCATCTGTATTATTTCCATTATTTTTAATTGAACCCCGGCGGCGGTACGTATCCTGATTGATACACCGGCTGCTGCGTCGGCGCGTACATCGGTGTCGACGCGTACATCGGCGCTGGTGGGTACTCCGTGTGCGGCGGCGGTGCGTACACCGGCTGAGGAGGCGCTGGCGGATACATCGGGTGCGGTGGTGGTGCGTATACCGGGTGCGGCGGTGGTGCGTATACCGGCTGCGGCGGCGGTGCGTATCCAGAATGGGCCCAGTGCCCTCTCTTGCGCCTCTCCGCCGCCACCACTCGCCTCATCCACTGTTTGATAATCTAAAACAATATATATTAAATTATTTGCATATACATTAATTATATATGTAACATATTTAATTAATATTATACAAATATATAACAATAATACACATAAATTGTATTAAAACATGCTTAATCATCACATGCTAACTTTTGTGCCAATATAAATTATATAGACCTCATGAGATTTAATTTAAATTTCTTATGTGCAAATTCCTTTTCTATTAGCTGCTAAAGATGTAAGCAAAATGCTTGATTTGTAATTTTCAGACAATGTTATAATTTAAGTTTTTGTGTAAAGTAATGCACAGTAACTGTCTTGTATCTCAAGTCTATGTGAATACGAGGACAACATTTGCAAGAAATATACGTGTGTAAACACATGAACAAGTAACAATTTTACTGTATATTGTACTGTAAAAAGATTATTGAAACATATAATACTATTAAATCAAACATTTTATTTCATAGAACGTTTGATTTAATATTTTATTTCTTATACAAAAGTTAAAAGTATTGTGTCATAAATATCTATAAAATATTCATCTATAATTAGCAGTCATACAGTAAAATTGTTATTTTTCTGTGTTTACATACGTATATTTCTTGCAAATGTTGTCCTCAAGACTTGAGATACAAGACAGTTACTGTGCATTACTTTACACAAAAACTTAAATTATAACATTGTCTGAAAATTACAAATCAAGCATTTTGCTTACATCTTTAGCAGCTAATAGAAAAGGGATTTGCACATAAGAAATTTAAATTAAATCTCATGAGGTCTATATAATTTGTATTGGCACAAAAGTTAGCATGTGATCGGATAACTTTATCCTTAGGATAAACTCACTCTTCATCTCTTTCTAACCTAACTCTTAGAGAGAGACGAAGAGTGAATTTCACCTAAGGATAAAGTTATCCGACGGTGAAGAAACCGGGCATTAATGTAGAATGACGCATATGTATATAAATTATGTAGTTATTTTATACCTTTTTATGTGTATTCGGCATTCTCTGGTAATCTGATGGATTCGATGCTGGCGTTGGTGCTACTACCGCTGCTGGTGTCGCTGGCACCGAGGTTGACGTTGACGCTGACGATGGTGATCATGGCGATGCCCGCGACGGCGCCAGGGGTTCTGCCGGCGCCGAGGCTGACGTTGACATTGACGATGACGATGGTGGCCATGCCGATGCCGCCGACGGCGCCAGGGCTGCTGCCGGCGAAGCTGGTGTTGACGATGGTGGCCATGGCGATGTTGACGACGGCGCCGGGGCTTCTGCCAGCGCTAGCGCCGGCGCCGGGGCTGGTGTTGATGTCGTCGACATTGTCGTCGCACCCAAGCTTTTTGCTGGAAAAATTGCAAATAATTAAAATTATATGTCTCTTTTTCTCATTCGCTCGTTCGTTGAATGAATGAGAAAGGGTGAGCAAGCGAATAAAGAAGAGAAAAAGAACGCAGAAGAAAACGAGAGTGAGCGAATGAGTGAAAACGCAAGAGAATCATTCTTTCAAATGTATCTCTTGTTTTCTTCTGCTTTCTTTCCCTTTCCTTCCTGCTTTCTCTCGCGATCATTCACTCACTCACTCACTACACTAATTACTACACTATTATATACATTTATATTAAAGAATGTGTCTACTTACATTTTTTCCTCGTCGACATCTTCACGTGGCGCGGAATGTGGCGCGGAAAGCACTAGTTGTAAAGTAAATAGCCGTCCGGACAAAACACGATCGAAGTATCGAGGCATCGAGCACGCCAGCGAATTCACGTTGTGGCGCGCCACAGTGATCCAGAGTTGCCACGTGTACGCTCAGCTACAGCGTTGCCACGTGTGCGCTCAGCGCTCGGCTTGCAAAACGCCGCTGGTGGACTTTTCGACGTTCGGGCGAAAGCAACACGCCGCGCCGCTACTCAGTGATCCCGCAGGACGCAATTTGTTTAAAAAATGTATAGAGCCCTCAGTTTTCAACCGATTTTAACGCATTTTTTTTTTTAATGATCGTTTTGAAATTTGCAAGAGATCCCTCGAGGCCGATTTTTAAATATTATTTCTAGGAATTAGTTAAAAATATAAATACAGGTACTTTTTCTTTACAGTAAAACTTTGATTGCCGAGTAATTGCACAAAATGTATTTAAATGAATTGATAAACTGTATATTTGCGGGCGCGCTTGTACGTGAGTATTTATTAACCATATTTATGCATACACGTTGTTTTATAGGAGTATATGTATACAGAGTGGGCCATTTTAATCAGTACGGGCAAATATCTCGTAAACTAAGCAAAATATCAAAAAATATTTTAGACAAAAGCGTCAATGACACAAAATCGTACAACTTATGTCTGAAACATTTTTTGATATTTTGCTTAGTTTACGATATTTGAACGTACTGATTAAAATGGCCCACTCTGTATACATATACTCCTATAAAACAACGTGTATGCATAAATATGGTTAATAAATACTCACGTACAAGCGCGCCCGCAAATATACAGTTTATCAATTCATTTAAATACATTTTGTGCAATTACTCGGCAATCAAAGTTTTACTGTAAAGAAAAAGTACCTGTATTTATATTTTTAACTAATTCCTAGAAATAATATTTAAAAATCGGCCTCGAGGGATCTCTTGCAAATTTCAAAACGATCATTTAAAAAAAAATGCGTTAAAATCGGTTGAAAACTGAGGGTTATATACATTTTTGAAACAAATTGCGTCCTGCGGGACCACTGTGCGTTAGGTCGAAAGCAAGACGCCGCTGGCGGACTTTATGCTGACAAGGAAGCCTTTTATGTTTAGTAACCCACTTTTTGACAAAACTTCTGTGGGTAATTAGGACATGAGTAGAATTATTTTAAGCTAGTCGAAACCTATGTCCCATTCATAGTTTGAGATACTTTATGTCAAAATATGCCAGAATAAAGTGTAAAATATCTCATAAACTATTGATGTTTCGACAATTGTACCTTATCACTTTTATATGCAGAATAATCAAAGAAATCATATTGTGTAAAAAAAATTATATAGTTCCATAACAAAATTGTGATTTTTGGCTTCTTTATAACGATTACTAAAAAATTTCGAAAATATAACGTTGTTTAAAAACTACTCATATTGCAACACTAAGTACATAGGGCTATATGTTAAATAAAGTTATAATTCCAAAATGCTTTCACGCTGATCTACAGCAACAAAGGAGCAACAAAATATGGCATACAATTTTTCAATTTAGAAACTATATATTTGTTAAATAAACGGTGGGGTCTGACTTGGCACAATTTCCAGCCTCCTCCCACATACTGAAAAAGCAATAAAGAGTAGTGTAATAAAAAATTGATTGTACTTAAATTTGTTGCTTTAAGATAGCGTGAGAACATTTGGAAAATATAACGTTGTTTAATCAATACCATTTTTTTAAGATCATAAAGAGGCGAAAAATCGGCATGTTTTTATGAAACTGTTTTTTTTACGTAATATGATACCTCTGATTATTCTGCATATAAAAGTGGTAAGATAGAATTATCGAAACATCAATAGTTTACGAGATATTTTACACTTTATTCTGGCATATTTTGACATAAAGCATAAAGTATGTCAAATCAATGGGACAAAGGTTTCGACTAACTTCAAATAATTCTACTCATGTCCTAATTATCCACAGAAGTTTTGTCAAAAAGTGGATTACTAAACATAAAAGGTTCCCTTGTCAGCATAAAGTCCGCCAGCGACGTGTTGCTTTCGCACCAGCACGGCAGCTTGCCGAGTGCAAGAACCTAAATTGAATTGCGCCTTCAAACTTCTACAACTTACATTTTTTCAGCAATAGAACAGATTTTTTATAAATCTGGGGTAACTTGTCGAGCCAAATAACGCAATTATAAAACTATATACAAGCCAAAAAATTTTAATTTTTTGATATTTTATTTCTCTTATTTATTATTAATAAATGATGTTTTTAGAGTACATAATGCGATAACAAATAGATGTCGCATAAAGCACATCTTATTATTTAAATCTTAAAAATATGCAATTTTAAAATTTTTTCGTATAACTAACAAATTTTACATATATAACAAGCTTACACTTTTCCATTTTAACTTTTACCATACAAAAATCAATATAAAATAATTTCTACATTGATATCAAAATAATATTTGTATATCTCATAAGTAAATAAATTAAGTATGTTAAATGAGAAAAGTGTAAGCTTGTTGTACATGGAAAATTTGTTATATTTATACGAAAAAATTCAAAAATTGCATATTTTTAAGATTTAAATAATAAGACGTGCTTTATGCGACATCTATTTGTTAGTGCATTATGTATTTAACTCTAAAAACATCATTTATTAATAATAAACAAGAGAAATAAAATATGAAAAAAAAATTAAAAATTTTTGGCTTGTATATAGTTTTAGAAAAAATTAATTGCATTATTTGTTTATAGTTCGACAAGCTAACCCAGATTAAAAAAAAAAATCATCGTTCTACATTCATTTATTGCTCAGAAAATGTAAGTTTGAAGTAGGAGTTTGATTGAAGGCGCAATTCAATTCAGGCTCGTGCACGCGGCGAACCGCCCGCGCCGCGGCGAGCTGCCGCGTCGAGCGCACGCACACATACAAACATACACACATACACACGCACTCTCTCTCAAGCGCGCGACTCACTGATACGCGTTTCCTTACGCTGGCGCGGGATGCAGTCTCGCCGCTCGCGGTAAACAGCGGTAAAAGAAGAATCGCAGAGAGAGATAGACAGTGTCGCAACGACCGTTCGTGAAAATCCGTTCGTGACACGAAACGTGCTGCTTTTGACGGCTTTGATGTAATCGGGAGTGATTACATTATACATTTCTGCATTCACGTTGTGTTTTACGTGTTCTGCATTACGTTAAATATCAGTGTTTGTTAATTTCAATAGTAGTTTTACAATTATGGTGTTACATCGCACGAAGAACTTGCCTCGAGGTGCCTGGAGACTCTCTCGGAAAAACGCCTTCAGGAAAAGGTAAAGTGTTTATACATTTACTAATTTACACAGGAATAAATTGCCACATCAATCATATTTTATGTATAATATAAGATATGAATATTATTCTGTTGAATTATATCAACTATTTGAATTGTTGAGGTTATAATAATAAGGTTAGAAAAGATAAAGTTAGTAAAATATAGTTTTTATCAGATTAAGGCATGTTCGTTTATTGCTGACAGTTCATTGCCAGTACTGCAAATGTATAGAGTTTATGTCACGCACATTACAGACTTACAGTACTGGCAGTGAACTGTCAGTGATAAACGAACATGTCTCAATATTCTTATTAAGATTCTTTTTATCATTACATATAATTTTATTTTATCAATGATTTGAAATTAATATAATTCAGACATGTTTTTACTTATTTCTTGAGGAATATGTTATAAACGTTTCAGAGTAAATTATTATTTAAGAATTTGTATATTATTAGTATCTTTTTCTATTTTATATTTTAAATATTTATAAGAAAGAAATAACATTTACATTTATTTAATTAAAAGAAATTTTAATGATTTTTTATTTTAGACTTGTGAGCTATTTCATTATGTGTAGGGCTTTCTGCATGCCAATTTATATTTTTCATACATGATTGCCTAAAGCACATGTTGATGCACCAGTTTATGGGTCAATTACTATTAGCGGGAGTATTATTAAAAATAGGGAGGTATGCATTAATTTGATTCTCAATGACATTTATTAAAAGAATATTAAAACTCAGTTATTTAATTTTTAAATTAAGAATTGTAGGAGGACTTGTATGAATAGTTAGTTTGGTTCAGGTTGACATTAAGAGATTAGTGGCTTATTCCTCTGTAGTTCATGTAAATATATCGGATGCAATCACATGACTATTTAAATTACAATTTTTATATGGGTATATTACAATATATAAAAGTTGCTTATGGGCTTTGTTCATTTGTTATTTTATATATTAGATTTATATTATAAGCATATTGGTAGACGATTATTAATTTTATGAACAGGAATAATAGGGAGAAATTACTGTCATAAGCAGAGACCGGATCGCGGTGACGTTTTCCCCAGTGCTTCAACGCACGTGCTAGCGGCCGAGCGCCGCAAGAAGCAGTACCGTGTATGTGCGCCGTGCCAGTCTAGCAAAGGGGGCACCATCGCGTAAAGTGTCAAAAAAAAAAAAAAAAAAAATATATATATATATATATGTATAAGTATAAACAAACAGTAGGTACATATGTATATACTGTTATATAATTAATAATAATGTATATAATAAATAATTTATTATATATATATGTATGTACATACTGTTTATATACATTGTGACGTTGCGGCTCGCCGCACCGTCGCGGCGCCCCGCCGCCGTCACAAGGCGCGAAATTTCGCGCCCAGGGACGGACCAGGGAGGCAACGACGAGATCTCCAGGGGTCGTATTTAATCGCGTTTCCGCATTCTGATTGCTTTCTTTTCTTTTATGCAATGTAATACGCGCGGCACCTCACCCACGCCACGGCAAATCTTCGAGGGAGTAATCGGCGAGGGAAACCAAGGACGATTGACGACCGATGAGGGGTGGCAAACGCGGGAGCAGTAGAGATCACGGGCTGGCGAGAGCAACGCGGCAGGCGTGCGGCACGGAGGCAGCGACGGACGGGGCCGCCGATAGCGGGGCCCCAGGCGCCTGGGTAGAAACCCGGCTACAGCGAAGGATCTCCAAGCAACATCGACCTACGGGGTGGCTGGCCACCGCCCCAGGGTCAAACCGGAGGCCAACCGGCACAAGCCAAGTTCCGTCCGCCGCCAGGGACAAAATTTGAGGAGCCGCTACGCCGCCGAGGGACCGTTGCGCGCCCCCGAAGGATCCCCTTGCGACGATCCTGCGTTGGTATCGTGCGAGCTTGCAAGCTCGCTTCCGATTGGTCCGCGCGCCCCGAGAGGGGCGACCGCATCGATCTCGTTATCGAGCGAGAATTCGGCGACACTCTCTGGTCGTCCGTCGGCGAGATCACCCGTTTTGTAAAGTACGCGATAGCCACCCCGAGTCGGGGATATCGAATTTTCTTGTCGGATCGAGGACCGTTGGTCGAAGGTGACGGCGAGGAACCAGGAGGAGGCGTATCGCCGGTGAGGTTGCCCGTTATTCTCTCAATGTAAAGCCACGATACCGCCCTCCGGTGCACGCTCTCGCTCGGGATAACGCATGTGAGATCGAGAGTAATTTCGCGATCGATAACGAGAGTGAAGGGCCTCGGGATGGTCTCGTGGCCCCGGAACTGTGGTACAAGCGTGATGGCGAACCCCTGGAGATCGCGACAGACGCGTTAGTGAACTCGATATCGCGAGTATATCGCGTCGTCCTCGCGACCTTGTTGTACTGCCGCATCCGGGCCGGTACTTCGTAAATTGCGTTACCGTTTCTTCGCGTCGGGAAATTCTTGTGTTCTAGCGTCGGTTTTAGCGTATCGATTGTGTTCGAATTCCGGTATTACGAGTGGATAATTGCGTCGAGCTCCCATCGGTGTCGATGGAGTAATTGCGTTAGATTGGCTCTCGCGTTGAGAAGCTTTCGTTCACAAGCCCCTCGCGTTCGGTATTACTTGCGTTACGCCCTATGGCGTCCCGCCCCTTCTTGCGATAACCTCGAAGTTTGCGTTAGAGATAGTATTCCTTGTATTGTCCCAATCTCGGCGCCTCCGTGTTGCGCCCATTTAGAAAATTCTCGCATAGATTAAGATAGCCTGGCGATGGAATTCTCGTACGGGCGTGGTGTTCACGCGCATCGAGCGTGGTGCATCACCATTTCGCGACATTTTCCGTTAACTTTCGCATCTCGCGTTATTATTACTATTAAGAGTTTGAGAACTGCGCTTTCCGTGCGCCTACAATAAGCTTTAATGACCGCGTTAAAAATTATTTCTGTTGAATAAATCCAGACATCCCGCCACCGGCTATTCTTGATTGGTTATTGGCTTTATTTTGTGTTTGATCGAAGCCGGATGGATAAACGTTGTTATTTTCTCGACAACCAGCACTCAATAAATGTTATTTTCTTTGTTATCTGACTGAGTTACAAATTTACGTGTCACCCCGCCGGATATCGCGCTGCCCTTCATTAACCCCGCCCGTGATTAGGTCAAGCTAGCCGATTCCACGCACCTCCACTCACTTCGTTTTGCGTCTCGCTTAGGTTTTCGCGATTTCGTGGACGCGAATGTACGCGTCTGGCGCCCAACATTCGGAACATTTCGTGGAGTATCGGAGGTGCGAGGAAGCCACTGGAGAGGCCTACCATCCCGCTCTCCTAAGTCCTTTTGATCCGGCACACGTCCCGGAGCGGTCCGGGAGTGCAAAAAGTCGTGACAACATACATATGTATATTTAAAAATTTTGACACTTTACGCGATGGTGCCCCCTTTGCTAGACTGGCGCAGCGCACATACGCGGTACTGCTTCTTGCGGCGCTCGGCCGCTAGCACGTGCGTGGACTAGGGAAAACGTCACAGTGATCCGGTCTCTGCTTATGACAGTAATTTCTCCCTATTATTTCTGTTTATAAAATTAATAATCGTCTACCAATATGCTTATAATATGAATGTAATATATAAAATAACAGATGAACAAAGCCCATAAGCAACTTTTATATATTGTAATATACCCATATAAAAATTGTAATTTAAATAGTCATGTGATTGCATCCGATATATTTACATAAACTACAGAGGAATAAGCTACTAATCTCTTAATGTCAACCCGAACCAAACTAACTATTCATACTCAAGTCCTTCCTACAAATCTGATTTTAAAAATTAAATAACTAAGTTATAATATTCTTTTAATAAATGTCATTGAGAACAAATTAATGCATACCTCCCTATTTTTAATAATACTCCCGCTAATACTAATTGACCCATAAACTGGTGCATCAACATGTGCTTTAGGCAATCATGTATGAAAAATATAAATTGGCATGCAGAAAGCCCTACACATATTCAAAAAGCTCACAAGTCTAAAATAAAAAATCATTAAAATTTCTTTTAATTAAATAAATGTAAATGTTATTCCTTTCTTATAAATATTTAAAATATAAATTATTAATTGTATCAAGTTTTTGAATTGTATGTCATTTATTTATAACGTTAAAAAAAATGAAGTAATTGAAATAACAGTTTTCATTAGATTTTTAATATTGTTATTATTTCTTTATAATTTGATATATTATAGAACAAATGTCTAATGTATAATCTTTAAAAGATAAGAACGTTATCCATTGCTGTATATGTGTGCATGCGTATAAATTAATTTTCTTTTTAAAAAGAAGTTGTATATCACTCATCAAAATAGTTGTATATCACTAAACAGAAATCTGAGCACATTTTTTAAAGTAATGTAATACCAGGAAGAGAAAAAAATATTAATTACTTATGAAGATAAAAGAATATACTCCTTTTAAAATGAGTAAGCCTGTAAATTTATATAATATATATAATTTTCAAGTCAGTAAAATAAATTTAAAAAATTAATTTTTAAAACAAAAAACACTGGATGTGCTCAGATTTTTGTTTAGTAGATTGATGCATATAAAATGTTGAATTTTTTTCAATGAAAATATCTATCAATATTGTTGTCATGTTAATTTATAGCATTGTTATATTTTCTACAACTTAATCACTTACAGTTTATTACAATTACAGTTTTGCTTTGCACTATAATTATTGTATTCATGAAATTATTTTTCAAAAACTGTAACGTTTTATATGCATCAACATAGTAATAATTGTAGATGTAATAATTTAATTGTAGAAGTAGTTAACACCAGAAACGTCAATTCTAATGATACTGGTAAGATAAAGATCAGAAACGTCAATTTGGACGATACTGAAAAAAATAAATATCAGATCCGTCTATTCCGACGATACTGAGAAAATTTATGTCTGACGCGTAAATGTTAATGATACAGACAAAAGATATAAATAACATTTACTGTTAATTACGTTAATTTTGACGATACTGCTTAAATAAGAAGCAGAAGTGTCTATTTGTTGATAGATAGTAATTTCATTGTAGAAGTAGCACCAGAAACGTCAATTTTGATGATACTGGTAAGATAAAGATCAGAAACGTCAATTTGTACGATACTGAAAAATATAAATATCAGATCCGTCTATTCCGACGATACTGAGAAAATTTATGTCTGACGCGTAAATTTTGATGATACAGACAAAATATATAAATGACATTTATTGTTAATTACGTTAATTTCGACGATACTGCTTAAATAAGAAGCAGAAGCGTCTATTTGTTGATGATACTGATTTAAAAAATCAGAACCGTCACACTTTTGATGGTATTATTAATTTTGAAGGCATTTTTGTCTACAAATACGATTATGTCAATATTATGAGATTATATTATAATATTGATTATATATCATCAATATTAATCAAAATCTAAATATATACTTTATACCTAAGTATATACTTTAGTTAATTGAGCAATAGTTTAGTTAGCTAGTTAAATATAAGAATACAGCAATGGATTGCGTTCCTATTTTTTAAAGAATTATAATTTTTTGTTTTCTCAACAATAAATCATCAATATTTAAAAAGTTACATATATTATAATAGTATGTGATAAGATATTTCACTTGTACATATTACATGATTATTCTTTTTTGCAGGCGGCAATTACTGAAGAGTCAAAGGCAAGAGGCAGGTGAAAGTACGGGTACGGAGAACGAATCCATCACTTTCCGGGAAAATCCCGATATGATGGATACGCAGCTTCGTACTCAAGAATACGTGGATGTAACACCAATAAATAAAGGTACGTACGAAAATGCTCAAACATGCGACGATGACGATACCCTTGTCATCGAAAAAATCACCAAAAGCTCTCTGGATGCTCAGATCCAAGAATATGAGATTGAAGGTGATCGCATGATGAACGTTTCATTCTTTTGGAAAGAAATGCGCAAGACATTTGCCAATCATATACGAGGAATAGAGTGCCGATTTCAAGATTGGATACTCGTAAATACTCGTCGCGTTGGATTTAGGACACAGTTCTTTTTTGAATGCCTAATGTGCAATGCCAAAGACAACTGTTGGTCACATCCCACAGATGGCAAAAGCTTAGACATCAACACGGCTGTCACAGCTGGAACTATCTCGGCTGGAGTTGGGTATGCTCAAATGGAAGAGATATTTGCAGCTGCGAATATCCCGTGTATGTCTGAGAAGACATATATTGAACATCGAAGTTCATTAATCGATGATTTTGAAAGAATAGCTTTCGAAGATATGAAAAAGGCAGGCGAAGAAGAAAAGCGGCTTGCTATAGAAAGAGGTGAAACCATCAACGGTATTCCATACATAACCGTTGTAGCAGATGGTAGCTGGATGAAGAGATCGTACGGCACTGCTTACGATTCACTTTCCGGTGTTGGAGCTATTATTGGTTATCGCACAAGGAAAGTTCTCTTCATTGGCATCCGCAATAAATATTGTACGGTATGTGACACAGCGCAACGAAAAGGTGTGCAAGTAAAAAGTCATAAATGCTATAAAAATTATGACCGTAATGCAAGCTCTACGAAAATGGAGAGTGATGCTATTGTTGACGGTTTTAAATGTAGCATTGAAATGCATGGACTGATTTTTAAAACACTCATTGCCGATGGTGATAGCAATGTATATCAGTCCATTATTGACAACAATCCATACCGAGAGCAAATGGTGACAGTGAAAAAAATAGAATGCACTAATCATTTGCTCCGTAATCTATGTAAAAAATTAAAAGTTGTCGCAGAGACGACTCAGCCAAAACTTCATAGAAACTGTAGCTTCATCCAATGCCGAAATATTGTGAAAAACCTTATCCCAAAAATTCGGAAACTAGTTTTAGAAGCAGCGGCCATTCGAAGACAAGAGAAAGGACCTTACTCTTGTATAGCCAAGGAATTACAGAAGGATATATTAAATAATTAAATATTCCTAGTCATATCTTTGGCGAACATAAGCGATGTAAGGAACGTGGTCGTACATGCGATAACACAAATGAGAAAAATTATGTACCGTATCTAAAGTTATACGGTCTTTATGAAAAAGTACAAAGTGCTGTCACATATCTGAGCGCTCATTCAGAAAGTTTATTGTTCAATGTAACAAATAATACTGCAGAATCATTTAATTCGATAATCTGCAAAGAAATCGCAAGAAAGCGCATTAACTTTGGTGCACGAGGTTCTTACAATGCTAGAATTGCGGCAGCTGTAGTACAACATAATACACAGCAAGTTCTAACGCAATTACATGAAAACGTATGTGAGACTGTTCCTACTGTCATTGAGAATCTGGAAAAGCGACGACAACTAAAAATTGCTCGAAGCAAAGAATCTCGACAAATACATGGAAAACGAAAAACATTTAAAAAAGAAATAGGAACAGATCGTTATTACGGACCACAGTCGCAAAAACCGGACCTCCCACATGAGGTTTTCGAACAATTAAAGCAAAATCATTTAGAAAAATTGTTCGAAAATGCCAAAAATTGGGAACAAATTGAACGCGATACTACAGATCAAAGTGATTGTGAATTATGGCAATCACTAAGAAAAGAAATGTTGACAGCATCAAATTTCGGAGTTGTATGTCGTATGAGACCGACAATGTCTTGTGCAACGACAGTTAAAAATATTTTGTTTCCTCCGTGTATCGATACCGCAGCTATGAAATATGGTCGCGAAATGGAGGAAATGGCGAAACAAGATTTAGCTGTAAAAAATAAAACCATGTGGATTGTTCATTGATCGTGACAATCCATGCTTGGGTGCTTCTCCAGACGGACTTCTTGATAAAGATGGTCTGGTGGAAATTAAATGTCCACTCACAGCTGAGAATTTTACAGCGGAGGAAGCTATTGAGACACTGCCAAAATTAAAAAACATTTTTGATAAAAAAAAATGGAAGCATAATGAATCACAATCACCATTTTTTTAATCAAATACAAGGGCAATTAAATATAACGCAGCGAGATTATTGCATTTTCGCTATATGGACTCCCAAAAGCGTAAAAACAGTGCGTGTTAATAGAGACAATAAGTTTTGGCAAAATAAAATGTTGCCTCTCTTAACACGTTTTTATTTCGAATGTATGCTTCCTGAAATTTTGGATAGTCGGCATAATAGACATATGCCTATCAGAGATCCAAAATATATTACAGAAGCAAAAGAATTGTCCAAAAGTGTAGTTGATCGTAGCACTAAGCGACTACATGTAACGACAGAAAGAATCAATGAGAAGTTTTTCCAAGAAGACGAAAAGATTGATAAGAAACGATTGAAATGTAAGGACATTTCAACGGAAACAAGTGCTACTATTTCTACTGCTGTTCTAGAGCAAGAGGACTGTTTTATTGTTGGTCATTATACAAAAGAGCTGACAGCTGATGATAAGGCCAGACGTAAAAAAGTTTTAGACGATACTATTGTTTCTCTTTCTTTAGTGGAACAGAATGTGTTGCCCAAATGTAGCCAGTTAAATGACGAATCACTGGATAAATTCTTACGTGTTGTAAGAGAAACTTCTTGTTTCGAAACACAAAACGTACAATATATAGAGTATCTAGATCTAATTGAACCTTGTTATAATAAGAGCGTTCAAATAATTGGAGGAAATTGTACTAATCACTGGCGCTGTATCTACTTTGATGGAGGAAAACTCTACGTATATGACAGCATACCGAATTGTACATATAATACATTGGCATTACAAGAACAATTATATATTAATGCTCGTTTTCCAATAATAGCAGCTAGTGATATAAGTTTTCCACAAGTTCAAAGACAACCGGATGCTACGTCTTGTGGTATTTATGCTGCGGCTTTTGCTACAGATATAGTCTTGGGTAAAAATCCTTGTGAACAAAAATACTCAAATGACGTAGAATCTATGAGACGTCATTTTTTAAATATCACAGCAACTAATAAACTTTTGCCTTTTCCCAGACAATAAATACTCTTTTGAAATAACATAATTTCAGAGTCTCAGTCTTTGAAATGTATAACCAAAATCAGAAGCATCTATTTTGACGGTACTGATGATAATAAAAATCAAAAGCGTCTTTTTTTGTAACGGTACTGCTTCATACAAATATAAATAACAGAAATATCTGTTCTGACGGAACTAGCAAAATAAATGCTAGAAGCGTCGATTCAGATGATACTGAATTATAATAAAAACCACAAATCAAATCTCTTGTGACAGTAGTATAAATTTGAATTGGAGAGACGGAAAATATTTTTTGGTTGCGTTCTCACGGGAATAGGCGTTGGAGGGGCCCATTCTATATCCTCAATAAAATTATGTATAATAACAATTTTGTACTACAGTTACATGATTGTATACTGTGTGTATATATATATATATATATGTATGTATATATAATATATATATATATATATATATATATATATATATCATATATATATATATATATATATATATATATATATATATATATATATTCATATATATATATATATATATATATATATATATATATATATGCAATATGTAAAAATAATAAATTTGAGCGACCCAACTGGCCAAAATTTTTCTTCTTCATAATATCTCACAACGTTTCGGCCAACATCTGGCCCTTTTCAAGTGAGGAATATAACAATAATTATTGCCAGCACTCCACGCATATACATCCTATGTCGCTTAATATAGTTCACAAAATACATCATGCTTCATAAAGCTAAAAAGGTGATTACAGAGATGTATAAAGACATGAAACATAACGAAAAGAATGCCAAAAATGACTTACAAGTATTATGCGTCGACAAAAGCAGAAATAAAAGATACATTTAGTCAAGAGATAGATGAACCCGAACATCTTGTCAAATGCGTCCGAACGTTACAACAGTCAAAGTCACAATAATAAAACTCAGAAAACACGTCGATAAAGCAATATAGCGGGTTCTTAAAATAACTAAACAACGGTCAATAAGCATAGATTAGGCAACATTAATAACACGATCGTAAACAGCCGGTTACTAATGCTGCCTAATCTATACTTATTGACCGCTGTTTAGTTATTTTAAGAACCCGCTATATTGCTTTATCGACGTGTTTTCTGAGTTTTATTATTGTGACTTTGACTGTTGTAACGTTCGGACGCATTTGACAAGATGTTCGGGTTCATCTATCTCTTGACTAAATGTATCTTTTATTTCTGCTTTTGTCGACGCATAATACTTGTAAGTCATTTTTGGCATTCTTTTCGCTATGTTTCATGTCTTTATACATCTCTGTAATCACATTTTTAGCTTTATGAAGCATGATGTATTTTGGGAACTATAATAAGCGACATAGGATGTATATGCGTGGAGTGCTGGCAATAATTATTGTTATATTCCTCACTTGAAAAGGGCCAGATGTTGGCCGAAACATTGTGAGATATTATAAAGGAGAAAAATTTTGGCCAGTTGGGTCGCTCAAATTTATTATTTTTTGATACTGGCGAAGAAATGTCTCAGTCATTAATATTTAAAAACTTCTTTATTATAGTTAGTTGTAAGCATCGTACCTTTTTCTTCTTCTGTAACGCATATTGCTTCTTGTGAGGGTATATTTTCTTTAAAATATGCCATAAAAAATTCTTGATCTATGGACAGCAAAGCATTGTACATAATTTACCGGTTATCATATATATTTTAGAAGCAAAAGATGTATTAATAATATAGCTTTACATACCATTTTGTAATTTGTAGTGCACATCACTTGTTGTAACGACACTATATATAACATTATTATACGTATAATGTTTCTCAAATTCCTTATTGCCTTCCATTTTTTTACATAGACTTCTTTTCTAATCCTGTATAATTCAATCTTCTCAAATATATTCTTATTTTTTTAATTTTAATGTTAAATTACTTTTTTAATCTTCCTTTTCAACCAACACACCACCCTTGAAACTTCCTACTTTTTCCTGCACGTTACTCACACAAGTAGCGTCCTGAGAGAGATCCTTGGTCTTTGCGAGGAATCCGAGAACGCATTTTCCGACGCGCCACCTGAGAGTGCAACTCAACTACTCGTTTCGCTCGGTAATTGTACATGGTTCGTGTCCATGCTATGGTTCATGTCCAAACTACTTAGATTAGAGGGAGGGGATTAGAGTCCCTAGAAGTAAAGGCCTGTGTCCACGATGCTAGAACTTGGTCCAAGTTCTCGGACCGAGGAAAAGTTACTGAAACTTGGATCGTGGATATACCAGAGTTTTGCATCCAAGTTCCCGTAACTTTTTCTTGATCCGAGAACTTGGACCAAGTTTTAGCATCGTGGACACAGGCCTTTACAACACGTTGAGCTTAGGTAGCGAACTTGAAATATGCTCCAAAAAATGGCGTCCGCTTAGTAAACATGTTGAAGATCGGTTATTGATTACAGCGCGTTCAGCAGCTTTTTAATCAATCGTTGTACAACTGTTGCACTTGCTGAACGCAGCATGGCGTTTGCTCAATAAACATGTTGAGCATCGAGTATTGGATCACAGCGCGTTCAGCAGCTTTTTACTCAACCGTTGTACAACTGTTGCGCTTGCTGAACGCAGCCAATTTTGGTCCTTCGAGCCGGATAGAGAGAGCCGGATATAGAGAACCGGTTAGTAATTGCCAGGAATTAAGATTCGAATGTTTAAACCGAATATACAGTCAGTCAATGAAAGAGCTGTGCACTATATTAATCATATTATTTTTTAAAGTGCTGTTTACGGGGCAAGGTTAGTTTTGCTCAAACGTGCCTATAATTCTTACGACCATGAGGGTCAACCACATTCATAAGAGATTAGAGCAGCAGCTCACCTTGAGTAAGATGGTCGCTGATGCTTATGATAATTTGATCAAAGCCGATTCATCAAACATTACAAGTCGAAGGATAAGCTCTTGCCTCTCCTCCCTAAAAGAAACGTGGGTTTCTTAGGTTAGATAGGCGGGCTCCTCCCACCACGCGAAGCTAGTTTTCAATTACAGCAACAAGATATTACACACGTTTATCGACGACGACGACGACGCGATATACGCGATCGAAACTGAAGACTGCTAAATCGTGGCCGCTCTTGGTCGGTGCGTCAATGTGGGAGACGCACGCTCAAGCCCCGCCACCGCGACAAGGTGGAGGCCACATCGGCGGGGGGAAAGGGGAATGGGAAGCAAAAGGAAATTGGAATAGGGAAGGGGAATAGGTCAGGAGACTTAAATTCTAAATTGACCTTACTATTTACAACGGACTATTCGCTACTATTTACAAGTGGCCTCTAAGCTAACGTTTATTTTTTCTTTGGTTTGGTTTTTAAATTTTTTTTAACTTTTCTTTTTTTTTTAATTATTTACACTATTTACAGTTGTCACAACATCCCACTTTCTACCATTTTTGGTGCTTGATGAGGTCGCGAATCACTCGCAATTCTTCCTCATACTTTTTCCCGAATTTGGGTTTATACATACCAGCACTCAATTGTTTGACGCGATATCGCAGTTGCGACGGCGTGAATGCCGCGAAAATCTCCGGTCGCGCCTCTTTTAAGCATAACCACGTTGTTAAGTTTTGTGCATGTTTCCAGCGCATGTTTCATAATCACTACGTCCATCGCCTCGGTGAAATGTCTTACTCTCATTGTCATTTTCTTCCTCGGTTTGTTGGTAGATGTGCTGTCATCCGTCCTTGCTCCGGCTTCCGACTTCGTGCGGGCGGATATGCGCGCCGATCTCCTTAACGTTGGCGGAGCAGCCATTATAGAAGGGGTTGGGGAGCCAAGGACATTCGCGCGAGCGCCGTCCCCGTTCTTGGCGTGATGGTTCCCACCGACGACGTTCCAAGTCCCGACGTTGTCCCGTCCTCTGACGAAACCGCGGGCGACTGCGGCAACGGTGACCGCGACGGCTGCTGCGGCGACTGCGGCGACGACGCCAACGTCTGAACGGCGGCGGCGTTTTGTTCCTCTTCATCTTCGCTCGAAGAAAGCACGATCGGTCGGCGCCTCCTCACACGAGATGTCGACGCCGATCGCTCCGTCTCGCTCGACACCGTCTCCTCTTCGATGACGTTTAATCTTGGCGCCGATCTTGATCTTCGAGAAGGATGTCGTTTCTTGCCTAGACGAGCAGCGTCTATGGCCTTTCTTAATTGTTCATGTGACAACGTCTCGTCCTCTACATCGCCGATTCTACCCCAGGAGTAAACATTTTCGCGCTGATACTTAGCCAAACATGTCGGGAAAATTTGTGCATTACGTCTGAGGTAATCGCTAATCATTTTCATTAATTCCTCTTCGTTTTCTACTCGTAACGTCATTCTTGTTATCCTAGCAAATGACGAATGCGTCGGCCGAACCATTTCGGTAGCGATGTCCGTCGCTTTGAACGGTGAAAAAGTTACGCGCACGGCATCTCTATTCTGCCGCGAACATTTCTTTAACTCGTCCCTTAATGTGTCGAGTTTAAAGGCCTTGGTGTCATTTACAAAAAATTCCAGGGCTCTCTCCCTCGTTTTTTCGTATGAAGCATTGGTATCTTTCTTGACGTACCCGGTGTACGTCCAGGACGCGTAGGACGCCATCAGGTACCTGATCGTGAGCACTCGTTCGTCCTCCTTAGGTGCTCCGTTCTCATCGAACGCCGCGTCCTCAAGGGCGGTTATAACTTGCCATTGATGTCTCACGGGCACCATATACGTCAGTAGTAGTAGTTAGAGGGCCTCTAGATACGAGGGACGCAATAGTTGATCTAAGTGCTGATTGACTCGCGTGAATTGCATGCTTTATTCTTTTCATAAGCACATACTTGCATAACGTCAGCCCATAAAAAGATGACAGTATGACAGGCATAACCGCAAGTTTACGAGAAAAATATATTTTTTGCTATATAAATTGAAAACGATACGACGAAAAAGATTGAGGAAAAAGGAAGACGTAAATTTTTGTTTGTATTAGATTTTGTCTAACATGATTTGAACTTGTTTAATATCTATTTATGTATTTTTGAAAATATTTTTAAATAATATGATTATTTTATATTAATAGGGACATAGAAAGTCTGAACGAAAAATCAAGAATACCACGAACAAATTAAATGGTCAAACAGTGAATTATAAATCATCTGATTTATTGTTAGAAAGTAATCTCCTGAAAAGGTGCAATATAAACATTTTCTAATGTTTGTAATATTTTATTTTGTAATAAATATATATATTTATATATATTTATATTTTGTCAATTTTGTCTTTATTTATATCTTACATATATACATATCTTATTTTTTTCAGCAAGCGACACAAATCGATACAAACATATTAATCAACTGTGATCTAACTCTAATCAACTGTGATCTTTGATCTATTGATATTTATGATCCTTTCTTTAGAAAAATAGTTGTCACATTATAAAAAAATAATTGCTACATTATAAAAAAAATTAAAATGTTAAAAAGACTTAAAAAAATTTTTTTTTAAATACAATGTTTACATATTGTTCAATATATATTGTTGCGCTCGCCGGGTCTCTCACTTTCACACAAGCACTCGCGGCGCGCACTCCGACACTCTCGCACGAAAGAAAGACTCGTTATTGAAAGAAAGGGAAACTTCTTTAATGAACAGCTCGTTATACAAGGGCTCAGGAAAACACGTCCGAACGTGACGGCTTCCAGAGTTAATCTCCACATCTGGTATATTTTACATCTGTTAGAAATCAATAATAAATTGAGCATCGAAAAATCAATATTCCTAAACAGGCGTTACTAAGGACGATTCGCATCTTGACGGAAGTCGGCCCGTCGCTCGCTTCAGCTCGGAGTCAGAGAAGTATACCGGGCGGCGCGCACGCAACACTGCCCCCCTTCTTCAGATTGTCGTCCCGACAATCAGAGAGGCAGCTTGCTGTAACTCCTTGGAAGGCTGCTCCTTGGACGGTTTCCTGCCCTACCCTGGGCTGCTGCCACAGGTTACCGAGCTCCGTCCATAGTAGCCTCCACTCCTTCAAGCCTCTTCTCATAGAGCTGGCCAGGCTCCACGACGAAGATCCTGCTTGACCCTGAGTTCCGCCGCCGGCGCTCCGTCCATTCGTCGTTTCCTCTTTGCGTGCGATTCCAGGGTGCCGGGACGGCCTCCTGCCCTACCCTGGGCTGCTGCCGCAGGTTACCGGGCGCCGTCCTCTTCTTGGACCCAACCGCACTTCGGAGGCTTCACGACGAACCGGTGCTCCTCTTCTCTCTTGAGTCTTGCGCGCTTGAGTCTTCTTTCTTCGGGATCAGAGGGGGATAGCTTCCGTGGACCCAACGCTCTAAGAGCACTCTGTCCCCTGCCTCGGCATTCGCCCTCAGTCTCACGGGAAAACCACGGTCAAAAACCGTGAGAAAGGCAGTCCAGAAAGATTCCTCAGGAGAAACTTCTGTCGGTTCCCTTGCCGCCATGCCTTCAGATCGATGATAAAATCTGCAACACAACATTTTAAACGCAGAAAAATCGAACAGAAAACAAGTAACTCCTAAAAATAATTAAAGTACGGGCTCAGTTTTCTTGCTTCTGCGCGGGACACTCAAAACGGAAGTGCCCAATTGCCCCACATTCCCAACACTCCTTTGTTTTCCGGAGTTCATTTCCCCTCTGTCCTTCAAAGGGTTTCTCTGTTTCCGAAATTTCTTTTTGACCGGAAAGAGAATCTCTCGGCGTAACTTCTCTTTTTCCCGAAAAGCAATTTTGACTAATAAAATTGAGCGTCTTCGAACGCTCGATCGCTAACCTGAGAGACGCTACTCCCTCGATCTGAAGGGTGCGCTTCACGAAGCCGTCGGACAACGCGGCGACAAATTGTGAGCTCGCAATTTTATCGCGAACTTCGTGAGAGCATTCAGGGTATGCCTTCTGCGAAAGTCTTTCCAAATCCGCGCCCAACGTTGCGAAATCTTCGCCCGGACACTGTCTCCGATTAGTGAACTGGAGATAATAATTCTGTGCGAGTTCGCTCTCTCCAAAACGCAGCTCCAATTTCGCCTTTAATTCCGCATAAGAAAGGGATTCAATCCCGTCGGCAAACGAATCAAGCAATGAACGCGCTTTCCCACGTAAACAAGATGCCAAAACGACGGTTTTTTCCGTCTCACTCCAATTATTCGCGACGGCGATGAGCGAGAACTGAGAGAGAAACTCGCGTAACGGCGCGGTCCCGTCGTAAGTATCGGGCTTCAATTTAATTCCGCGAGAAATTCGGTCCCCGGACGCGTCCATACTCGCGCCCGTCACTCGCGTCGCGCTACTCGCGTTTTCGGCCGAAACAAAATTATTGGAGGGACTTAGCTGTGAGATCCTCTCCTGGATTCGGCGTAGCTCGTCGTCACGCTGCTGCACCATCGCCGCGAATTCGGCTTCTCTCTGCGTGCGCTCCGCGCGCATCTCGCGGATCTCCCGCATCACCGCTTGAAACGTGATCACCTCCGCCGTCATCTCTGGAGCGTCCGACTGAGGAGTCGCTGCCCGAAGTCGTTTCCTTGTGGGAGCGGTCGAGGTCATAATCCGTTTAGCGCAACTCGTCCTTCCTCAATCCCGGACGAGCCCCCAAAATGTTGCGCTCGCCGGGTCTCTCACTTTCACACAAGCACTCGCGGCACTCCGACACTCTCGCACGAAAGAAAGACTCGTTATTGAAAGAAAGGGAAACTTCTTTAATGAACAGCTCGTTATACAAGGGCTCAGGAAAACACGTCCGAACGTGACGGCTTCCAGAGTTAATCTCCACATCTGGTATATTTTACATCTGTTAGAAATCAATAATAAATTGAGCATCGAAAAATCAATATTCCTAAACAGGCGTTACTAAGGACGATTCGCATCTTGACGGAAGTCGGCCCGTCGCTCGCTTCAGCTCGGAGTCAGAGAAGTATACCGGGCGGCGCGCACGCAACACTATTTATATAAATATATAATATATAATATATATTTAATTAATATAATTAATAAATTTAATTTAAGGAAAAATAAATAAATTAGATATTTACATACATAAATATTGTATATAATATTGAAATAAATATAATATTGTGTGTAAAATAATAAGTAATTAAATATAAATATATAATCTATATTTATATATAAATATATAATATATAGTATATATAATTAATATATTTAATGAATTTGCTATAATTTAAGTTAAGCAATAATTAAGGTAAGTAAAAAAAAGTTAACAAGGTAAGTGCAAATATATGGTATGTATAAGTAAATAAATATATGTATAAATAAATAAATAAATAAATATATGTATAAATAAATAAATAAATATTATTATTATATATTATATATATTTTATTTATTAAAATAAATTATATTATAAAATATATTATATTATAAAATAATATAATTTAATATAACTACCCAGTAAACACAAAGTAACAATAATATAACTGTTTTGTTATAATTTCTTACTCAACAATATAACTGTACAAGGCATGTTATATTACAGTTATATTATTGAGTGGAAAATTATAATATAACAATTATATTATTGTTACTTTGTGTTTACTGGGTATTGATCGCCATGTTGCATGCTTTATTCTTTTGTGCAGCAATTTCAAGTCAATCAGTTTGCGCCCCTCGTATCTAGAGGCCCTCTAGTAGTAGCAGTAGCAGTAGCAGTAGCAGTAGCAGTAGCAGTAGCAGTAGCAGTAGCAGTAGCAGTAGCAGTAGCAGTAGCAGTAGCAGTAGCAGTAGCAGTAGCAGTAGCAGTAGCAGTAGCAGTAGCAGTAGCAGTAGCAGTAGCAGTAGCAGTAGCAGTAGCAGTAGCAGTAGCAGTAGCAGTAGCAGTAGCAGTAGCAGTAGCAGTAGCAGTAGCAGTAGCAGTAGCAGTAGCAGTAGCAGTAGCAGTAGCAGTAGCAGTAGCAGTAGCAGTAGCAGTAGCAGTAGCAGTAGCAGTAGCAGTAGCAGTAGCAGTAGCAGTAGCAGTAGCAGTAGCAGTAGCAGTAGCAGTAGCAGTAGCAGTAGCAGTAGCAGTAGCAGTAGCAGTAGCAGTAGCAGTAGCAGTAGCAGTAGCAGTAGCAGTAGCAGTAGCAGTAGCAGTAGCAGTAGCAGTAGCAGTAGCAGTAGCAGTAGCAGTAGCAGTAGCAGTAGCAGTAGCAGTAGCAGTAGCAGTAGCAGTAGCAGTAGCAGTAGCATAGCAGTAGCAGTAGCAGTAGCAGTAGCAGTAGCAGTAGCAGTAGCAGTAGCAGTAGCAGTAGCAGTAGCAGTAGCAGTAGCAGTAGCAGTAGCAGTAGCAGTAGCAGTAGCAGTAGCAGTAGCAGTAGCAGTAGCAGTAGCAGTAGCAGTAGCAGTAGCAGTAGCAGTAGCAGTAGCAGTAGCAGTAGCAGTAGCAGTAGCAGTAGCAGTAGCAGTAGCAGTAGCAGTAGCAGTAGCAGTAGCAGTAGCAGTAGCAGTAGCAGTAGCAGTAGCAGTAGCAGTAGCAGTAGCAGTAGCAGTAGCAGTAGCAGTAGCAGTAGCAGTAGCAGTAGCAGTAGCAGTAGCAGTAGCAGTAGCAGTAGCAGTAGCAGTAGCAGTAGCAGTAGCAGTAGCAGTAGCAGTAGCAGTAGCAGTAGCAGTAGCAGTAGCAGTAGCAGTAGCAGTAGCAGTAGCAGTAGCAGTAGCAGTAGCAGTAGCAGTAGCAGTAGCAGTAGCAGTAGCAGTAGCAGTAGCAGTAGCAGTAGCAGTAGCAGTAGCAGTAGCAGTAGCAGTAGCAGTAGCAGTAGCAGTAGCAGTAGCAGTAGCAGTAGCAGTAGCAGTAGCAGTAGCAGTAGCAGTAGCAGTAGCAGTAGCAGTAGCAGTAGCAGTAGCAGTAGCAGTAGCAGTAGCAGTAGCAGTAGCAGTAGCAGTAGCAGTAGCAGTAGCAGTAGCAGTAGCAGTAGCAGTAGCAGTAGCAGTAGCAGTAGCAGTAGCAGTAGCAGTAGCAGTAGCAGTAGCAGTAGCAGTAGCAGTAGCAGTAGCAGTAGCAGTAGCAGTAGCAGTAGCATAGCAGTAGCAGTAGCAGTAGCAGTAGCAGTAGCAGTAGCAGTAGCAGTAGCAGTAGCAGTAGCAGTAGCAGTAGCAGTAGCAGTAGCAGTAGCAGTAGCAGTAGCAGTAGCAGTAGCAGTAGCAGTAGCAGTAGCAGTAGCAGTAGCAGTAGCAGTAGCAGTAGCAGTAGCAGTAGCAGTAGCAGTAGCAGTAGCAGTAGCAGTAGCAGTAGCAGTAGCAGTAGCAGTAGCAGTAGCAGTAGCAGTAGCAGTAGCAGTAGCAGTAGCAGTAGCAGTAGCAGTAGCAGTAGCAGTAGCAGTAGCAGTAGCAGTAGCAGTAGCAGTAGCAGTAGCAGTAGCAGTAGCAGTAGCAGTAGCAGTAGCAGTAGCAGTAGCAGTAGCAGTAGCAGTAGCAGTAGCAGTAGCAGTAGCAGTAGCAGTAGCAGTAGCAGTAGCAGTAGCAGTAGCAGTAGCAGTAGCAGTAGCAGTAGCAGTAGCAGTAGCAGTAGCAGTAGCAGTAGCAGTAGCAGTAGCAGTAGCAGTAGCAGTAGCAGTAGCAGTAGCAGTAGCAGTAGCAGTAGCAGTAGCAGTAGCAGTAGCAGTAGCAGTAGCAGTAGCAGTAGCAGTAGCAGTAGCAGTAGCAGTAGCAGTAGCAGTAGCAGTAGCAGTAGCAGTAGCAGTAGCAGTAGCAGTAGCAGTAGCAGTAGCAGTAGCAGTAGCAGTAGCAGTAGCAGTAGCAGTAGCAGTAGCAGTAGCAGTAGCAGTAGCAGTAGCAGTAGCAGTAGCAGTAGCAGTAGCAGTAGCAGTAGCAGTAGCAGTAGCAGTAGCAGTAGCAGTAGCAGTAGCAGTAGCAGTAGCAGTAGCAGTAGCAGTAGCAGTAGCAGTAGCAGTAGCAGTAGCAGGCAGTAGCAGTAGCAGTAGCAGTAGCAGTAGCAGTAGCAGTAGCAGTAGCAGTAGCAGTAGCAGTAGCAGTAGCAGTAGCAGTAGCAGTAGCAGTAGCAGTAGCAGTAGCAGTAGCAGTAGCAGTAGCAGTAGCAGTAGCAGTAGCAGTAGCAGTAGCAGTAGCAGTAGCAGTAGCAGTAGCCGTAGCAGTAGCAGTAGCAGTAGCAGTAGCAGTAGCAGTACGCAGTAGCAGTAGCAGTAGCAGTAGCAGTAGCAGTAGCAGTAGCAGTAGCAGTAGCAGTAGCAGTAGCAGTAGCAGTAGCAGTAGCAGTAGCAGTAGCAGTAGCAGTAGCAGTAGCAGTAGCAGTAGCAGTAGGCAGTAGCAGTAGCAGTAGCAGTAGCAGTAGCAGTTAGCAGTAGCAGTAGCAGTAGCAGTAGCAGTAGCAGTAGCAGTAGCAGTAGCAGTAGCAGTAGCAGTAGCAGTAGCAGTAGCCGTAGCAGTAGCAGTAGCAGTAGCAGTAGCAGTAGCAGTAGCAGTAGCAGTAGCTAGTAGCAGTAGCAGTAGCAGTAGCAGTAGCAGTAGCAGTAGCAGTAGCAGTTAGCAGTAGCAGTAGCAGTAGCCAGTAGCAGTAGCAGTAGCAGTAGCAGTAGCAGTAGCAGTAGCAGTAGCAGTAGCAGTAGCAGTAGCAGTAGCAGTAGCAGTAGCAGTAGCAGTAGCAGTAGCAGTAGCAGTAGCAGTAGCAGTAGCAGTAGCATTAGCAGTAGCAGTAGCAGTAGCAGTAGCAGTAGCAGTAGCAGTAGCAGTAGCAGTAGCAGTAGCAGTAGCAGTAGCAGTAGCAGTAGCAGTAGCAGTAGCAGTAGCAGTAGCAGTAGCAGTAGCAGTAGCAGTAGCAGTAGCAGTAGCAGTAGCAGTAGCAGTAGCAGTAGCAGTAGCAGTAGCAGTAGCCGTAGCAGTAGCAGTAGCAGTAGCAGTAGCAGTAGCAGTAGCAGTAGCAGTAGCAGTAGCAGTAGCAGTAGCAGTAGCAGTAGCAGTAGCAGTAGCAGTAGCAGTAGCAGTAGCAGTAGCAGTAGCAGTAGCAGTAGCAGTAGCAGTAGCAGTAGCAGTAGCAGTAGCAGTAGCAGTAGCAGTAGCAGTAGCAGTAGCAGTAGCAGTAGCAGTAGCAGTAGCAGTAGCAGTAGCAGTAGCAGTAGCAGTAGCAGTAGCAGTAGCAGTAGCAGTAGCAGTAGCAGTAGCAGTAGCAGTAGCAGTAGCAGTAGCAGTAGCAGTAGCAGTAGCAGTAGCAGTAGCAGTAGCAGTAGCAGTAGCAGTAGCAGTAGCAGTAGCAGTAGCAGTAGCAGTAGCAGTAGCAGTAGCAGTAGCAGTAGCAGTAGCAGTAGCAGTAGCAGTAGCAGTAGCAGTAGCAGTAGCAGTAGCAGTAGCAGTAGCAGTAGCAGTAGCAGTAGCAGTAGCAGTAGCAGTAGCAGTAGCAGTAGCAGTAGCAGTAGCAGTAGCAGTAGCAGTAGCAGTAGCAGTAGCAGTAGCAGTAGCAGTAGCAGTAGCAGTAGCAGTAGCAGTAGCAGTAGCAGTAGCAGTAGCAGTAGCAGTAGCAGTAGCAGTAGCAGTAGCAGTAGCAGTAGCAGTACAGTAGCAGTAGCAGTAGCAGTAGCAGTAGCAGTAGCAGTAGCAGTAGCAGTAGCAGTAGCAGTAGCAGTAGCAGTAGCAGTAGCAGTAGCAGTAGCAGTAGCAGTAGCAGTAGCAGTAGCAGTAGCAGTAGCAGTAGCAGTAGCAGTAGCAGTAGCAGTAGCAGTAGCAGTAGCAGTAGCAGTAGCAGTAGCAGTAGCAGTAGCAGTAGCAGTAGCAGTAGCAGTAGCAGTAGCAGTAGCAGTAGCAGTAGCAGTAGCAGTAGCAGTAGCAGTAGCAGTAGCAGTAGCAGTAGCAGTAGCAGTAGCAGTAGCAGTAGCAGTAGCAGTAGCAGTAGCAGTAGCAGTAGCAGTAGCAGTAGCAGTAGCAGTAGCAGTAGCAGTAGCAGTAGCAGTAGCAGTAGCAGTAGCAGTAGCAGTAGCAGTAGCAGTAGCAGTAGCAGTAGCAGTAGCAGTAGCAGTAGCAGTAGCAGTAGCAGTAGCAGTAGCAGTAGCAGTAGCAGTAGCAGTAGCAGTAGCAGTAGCAGTAGCAGTAGCAGTAGCAGTAGCAGTAGCAGTAGCAGTAGCAGTAGCAGTAGCAGTAGCAGTAGCAGTAGCAGTAGCAGTAGCAGTAGCAGTAGCAGTAGCAGTAGCAGTAGCAGTAGCAGTAGCAGTAGCAGTAGCAGTAGCAGTAGCAGTAGCAGTAGCAGTAGCAGTAGCAGTAGCAGTAGCAGTAGCAGTAGCAGTAGCAGTAGCAGTAGCAGTAGCAGTAGCAGTAGCAGTAGCAGTAGCAGTAGCAGTAGCAGTAGCAGTAGCAGTAGCAGTAGCAGTAGCAGTAGCAGTAGCAGTAGCAGTAGCAGTAGCAGTAGCAGTAGCAGTAGCAGTAGCAGTAGCAGTAGCAGTAGCAGTAGCAGTAGCAGTAGCAGTAGCAGTAGCAGTAGCAGTAGCAGTAGCAGTAGCAGTAGCAGTAGCAGTAGCAGTAGCAGTAGCAGTAGCAGTAGCAGTAGCAGTAGCAGTAGCAGTAGCAGTAGCAGTAGCAGTAGCAGTAGCAGTAGCAGTAGCAGTAGCAGTAGCAGTAGCAGTAGCAGTAGCAGTAGCAGTAGCAGTAGCAGTAGCAGTAGCAGTAGCAGTAGCAGTAGCAGTAGCAGTAGCAGTAGCAGTAGCAGTAGCAGTAGCAGTAGCAGTAGCAGTAGCAGTAGCAGTAGCAGTAGCAGTAGCAGTAGCAGTAGCAGTAGCAGTAGCAGTAGCAGTAGCAGTAGCAGTAGCAGTAGCAGTAGCAGTAGCAGTAGCAGTAGCAGTAGCAGTAGCAGTAGCAGTAGCAGTAGCAGTAGCAGTAGCAGTAGCAGTAGCAGTAGCAGTAGCAGTAGCAGTAGCAGTAGCAGTAGCAGTAGCAGTAGCAGTAGCAGTAGCAGTAGCAGTAGCAGTAGCAGTAGCAGTAGCAGTAGCAGTAGCAGTAGCAGTAGCAGTAGCAGTAGCAGTAGCAGTAGCAGTAGCAGTAGCAGTAGCAGTAGCAGTAGCAGTAGCAGTAGCAGTAGCAGTAGCAGTAGCAGTAGCAGTAGCAGTAGCAGTAGCAGTAGCAGTAGCAGTAGCAGTAGCAGTAGCAGTAGCAGTAGCAGTAGCAGTAGCAGTAGCAGTAGCAGTAGCAGTAGCAGTAGCAGTAGCAGTAGCAGTAGCAGTAGCAGTAGCAGTAGCAGTAGCAGTAGCAGTAGCAGTAGCAGTAGCAGTAGCAGTAGCAGTAGCAGTAGCAGTAGCAGTAGCAGTAGCAGTAGCAGTAGCAGTAGCAGTAGCAGTAGCAGTAGCAGTAGTAATATACTTTATTGTTTTTCCCGTAGGGTTTACAATCTTTGTACAAAAACTCTTAGCCTAAATCCTTAACCTAAACTTATCGAAGACCTTAAATCTAACTTATGAAGGGAAGATTCTGCATAGTTATGCTTCTGATGTATCCCGCTCCGATCACGTGCACAGCGCGAGGGACGGCCGGAGCTTCGGGCGACCGGCGAACAGAGCGTGCCTCGAGCCTCGAGTCGTGTGCTTCGTCCCTGCCGCGCTTTCGCTTTATTCTATTCTGCAATCCGATAATTTGCCTTTAATAAAGCTGTAATTGATCCCAAAGGAATGAATAACTGAGTATTCGTTAATGGCGAGGATGGGATCCTATTCGCAGTGATCTTGGTGATTCCGAGAGTCGATAACCTAAAAAGGGTGATTCGGGCCCACGTGGCAAATTCGCTCGGGAAAACCGCATGTCGGATTCCCTCGAAGGGACTGCGGAAGAAACGGACGGAGAGGACGACAGTTTGTTCGAAACTGAAGCGAAACATTCCACACCAGCCGACGACTCAAAACGGAGGACCCCGGCGATCTTGGTGCACCGGGAAGAAGATCCGGAAGACGCACACATGGCTCGCACCATCGGCGCCGTCACCGAATTTCATTCGGAAAGGGACACCTGGGAAGATTACCCGAAAAGGTTTGAATTCTACCTTGAGGCCAATAAAATTACGGAAGACAGGGGTAAGAAATGCACTCTATTAACCGCTATCGGGGCTAAGACTTATGAGACGATTAAATGCTTAATCGCTCCTACTAAAGCAGTCGATGCTAGGTACGCGGAAATAATTCGTAAATGTAATTCCCAATTTGGTAAACCTGTAAATGAGCTCCTCGCCCGGATACAATTTCAAAAACGCGACGAAAGACCGGGAGAATCTTTGAAAGATTTTGAGAAAAGTCTGCAAGAGCTTGCCAGAAACTGCAAATTCGGGGCGGACGAAGACAAATTACCCACTGCTGTTATGTTAAGAGATCGATTTGTAGCAGGAATCCTGGACTCCGAGTTACAACGGTACCTCTGCCGGCGACACGAGGAGTGCACGACGGAGCAAAACCGGCACGGTCTCTCCTTGGAAAAGGCGCTGGAGTTAGCATGCAGCATCGAAGGTACTGCATCTCTCCAAAAACAATTAAAAGCTGCAGATTTCAACAATGTAAAGAAAATCCAGTACAAGAGAAACAAGAAGCAGGAAAATTCAAGCGAAAGAGGTAATAAGTCATGCTTCCGATGCGGTAAGACAAACCATACGCCAAAAAATTGTCACTTTAAAAATGCTAACTGCAAATTCTGTTCGAAGACAGGACACATTGAGAGCGCATGCATCACAAAAAAAAGAGTGGTGGAAAAAAGAAGGCGTCTCAAGCGAATAAAGTGAAACAGGAAAGCAACTCCAGTGAGGATTCCTACGTGTATTCTATTAAGAAGACAACAATTAAGGCAAGAAAGAAAAACTACTCTATTAAAGTGCTGATAAACTCTACGGCAATCAATATGGAAGTAGACAACGGGGCCGAAAAATCCCTAATAAACGCGCACACATTCGAAAAGCTATGGCCACACGGAGAACCAGTGTGGGAAAAACGTCGACCGAACCTCAAAGCCTGGGGGAAGAGACCCATCGCAACAAAAGGAATTGCTCTAGTGGAGGTCAAGTACAAGGGCATCTCCAAGAGACTGCCAGTTATTGTCACCTCTGAAAACAAAGGTCCAAACCTCTTCGGCGAAAATTGGTTTGACCACTTCAACATCAAAGTCACAGGCATTCACTCAGTCCAGGATTGCAAGTCCAAGTATGCCAAGGAAGTAGAGAAATTTCCAAACCTGACAAAAGGAGACCTACCAGGACACTCTGGACATCCAGTCAACATTGAATTAAAGGACGGAGCAAAGCCTAAATTCTTCAAGGCTAGAAGAATCCCTTATAAACTCACAGTACAAGTAAGCGAAGCTATCCGAGAAATGATAGACCATGGGATGCTGACTCCGGTAGACCAATCCGACTGGGCCACGCCTGTACACTTCGTTCCGAAAAGCGACGGAAAAATCAGGGTCACCATAAATCAGGAAGTCAAGGACTCAGAATACCTGCTCCCCACAATAGCGGAAGCAATGACGTCACTCAATGGAGGAACAATATTCTCCCAAATAGACTTAAGAAACGCCTACAAACAAATCCGAGTCGATCCGGAAACAGCTAAGAAGCTAACAATCAGCACTCCAAACGGTCTCTATACGGTAAATGTAATGCTCGACGGACTTAGTCCAGTACCGCGCATTTTCCAAAAGTTTATGGTATCACGACTTCAAGGAATACCAGGAATCCTAGTGTACCTAAACAACATAAAAATCCAGGGAAGAACAGTTGAAGAGCACGACGAACGTCTTCACCAGGTGCTCAAACGCCTTCAAGAAGCAAACCTACGAATTAATGAAAAAAAAAATGTATTTTCGGGGTAAAAAGTATGGAATTCCTCGGGTACCAAATTTCTGCAGAAGGAATAAAACCGTTAAGAAAAAAAGTAAAAGCCATACTGGAAATGCCGGCACCGACATCGGTCGACGAGCTCCAAATATTCTTAGGCGGTCTAAATTTTTACAGCTGCTTCCTGGAAACTAGAGCGATAATAGCAGAACCACTTCATCGGCTACTAGACAAGGGCACCCCTTGAAAGTGGGACCAAAAACACACAGACGCGTATGATCAGCTAAAAAAACAGTTAGCTTCCGCACCAATATTGTGCCACTTCGACCAGGCAAGACCTATAGTACTGTCCACCGACGCCTCGCCTAGGAGCAGTATTATCAAACGTCCTGGAAGATGAAGCTGAACATCCTGTAGAATTTTGGTCAAAAACGTTGAACAAAACGCAGAGAAACTACTCTCAATTAGATAGAGAAGTCCTAGCTTTAGTGGAAGCCGTAAAGTACTTCCACTACCACCTAGCAGGAAGAAGATTTAACCTAATCACGGACCACAAACCCTTGTGCGGAATCTTCGACCCGCATCGTCCAATACCAGAAATTATATCACCAAAGAACATACGCCGTAGTGCTAAGCGCATACGACTACGAGCTAATCTATCGCCCAGGAAAAAAACATGGAAATGCTTCATGTCAACATTGACTTCCTGTCAAGACTTCCAATAACGGAAAAACTTGAAGAAGAACAAGAAACCGATCAGGAAATCCTAATGATCGAAAACGATAATATACAGCCGATCACCAGAATCGCTCGCAAGCGAGACAAATCGGGACAAGGACTTGAAGAAAATAAAAAAATGGATAGAACATGGATGGCCAGCTAAAAGCAACCAGCAATACGAAAGTTATCGGATCAAGCGAGACGAACTATCCACTTATAAGGGATGTGTCATTTGGGGATCCAGAGTAGTTATCCCGAGAAAACTACGAGAAACAGTGTTAAATTACTTGCACGGAAACCATCCAGGGATATGTAACAAAAAGCGATAGCCAGATCGTACGTTTGGTGGCCAAAAATAGATGACGACATCGAAAAAATGGTAAAGAACTGCAACAAATGCATAAGCGCACAACCCGCTCCTCCAAGGACGCCTACAGAAATTTGGACTCCACCAGAAGAAGCCTGGACACGCCTTCATGTCGACTTCGCAGGACCACACCAAAACCAGACATTTCTAGTCGTTGTAGACGCAACCACTAAATGGTTAGAAGTAAGACGAGTCACATCAACAAGCTCCCCAGTGGTGATTAAAGAATTAAGAAGATTGTTTTCGACTTTTGGGGTATCAAAAACAATAGTGTCGGATAATGGAACAGGATTTGTTTCGACAGAAATCCAGGAATTTTATCGAAGAAACGGCATAAAATCGTTACAAATCGCACCGTACAACCCCCAAGCAAACGGCCAAGCCGAGAGGATAATACAACTGACAAAACAATCCCTAAAAAAGCTAGACAAAGGAGATTGGGAAGTGAAACTCGTCAGGTTGCTCCTAAAGCAACACACACCCCAACCACCACAACAGGAAAAACTTCAGCAGAAATGATGTTTCAACGTAAAATAAGAACAACATTAGACAACATGCTACCAAAAAAGGAAGATGAGTTGAAAGAAAAACAGGACAAATACCAGAACATCAGAAAAATCAATCCAGGATCCCGTATTAGAATGAGAGGATACCGCATCAACGGACCTAAATGGATAATTGCGACAATCGTAGAACGAATCGGACAACGCACATACAAAGTCAAAGAAAATGACACAGGCATTATACATAAACGGGACATAGACCAAATAGTAGAACTGCCCAATGAACCAGACAGAACTATAACAGCTCCCTTCTTCGACAATGGCTCGACAGGACAAAAAGGGGAAGAGGAAGAGGCTATCCAGCAAGAGAACCAAGAACAGCCTGAAGGGCAAGCTTAAGGCCAGGAACGCAGACGCAGGCCCAGAAGGAAATGCGTCGAAGGAAGTAACAACCGATATCGGGATAGCCAGCGTCGTCGAAGGCATCATTTAGGAGACAACAGCCCGGATACGGACGGACATCATAACAAAAGCTTTATATGTTTCAGACTCAGCTATTCCCTGAATAAGGTCCAGAAAACTAACCACGCTGTACCAAACTCCAGCTAAAGGGGAAGAGATGATGTATCCCGCTCCGATCACGTGCACAGCGCGAGGGACTGCCGGAGCTTCGGACGACAGAGCGGCGAACAGAGCGTGCCTCGAGCCTCGAGGCGTGTGCGTCGTCCCTGCCGCGCTTTATTCTATTGTACAATCCGATAATTCGCCTTTAACAAAGCTGTGATTGATCCCAAAGGAATGAATAACTGAGTATTCCTTTTAAGTTAGCTTCCTCTTCCCTTCTTCTTAATGTACACACACACACACACACCGCCTCTCTGTGGGACTTCCGTTTCCTCTTGAGTTTCTGTACATATCTGTTTTCTTTTACCCGACACACTTTTTCACAGTCCTAGCTTTTACTCTCCCTCTCTCTCCTCTCTCTCTCTCTCTCTCTCTCTCTCTCTCTCTCTCTCTCTCACTCTCACTCTTTCCTCCACCGCCTCCCCTTTTCCTTCCATCCTTTCCCCTTCTATTTCCATCATCCAGCCCTCTCCCTCCCCCTCCTCTCCCAATACCCATACCACCGCTTCCTGCCAACTTCCTCCTCCCGATTCCCACCTCTTACATTCCTCCCATACATGCTCCCATGTTTCCACCTTACTTTCGCACCTCCTACACATCTTCTTCTCTTCTCCTTCCTAATACCTACTCTCCCTCATTTCACTCCCTAGCCTAAACCTCGCTACCCTTCTCCATCTGCTCTCTTCCCACCCCTTCTTCAAATATCCCGGAATACCTTCTCCTTTTACTACCTTGTACCATCTATGGTATTCCGACTTCTCGATCTTCTCCCATCTCTCTTTCCTTTGCTCCTCCATATCTCTTTGGAACAGGGTATAGTACCACCCTTCTTCTTCTCCTCTCAACCTTTCCAGCCCTTTTAACCCTACCCCTCTATCTTCGAAGAAACTTTTTTTTCCCCGTTCCCAGCTTGATCCCACTCTCCCCTCCTTCTCCCTTTCCCTCAGCTCCTCCCAACATAGCCAGCTCACTTCCTTTTCCCTCCTCTAACTTCTTCTCGAATCTCCATGCACTCATCCCCGCCCTCCCTCTTAGCTTCTCCCTTTGCAGCTTCTCCCTAACTAGGTAACCCGGCGTTCTTCCATCTACTCCCAAAACTCATCTAATATATCTTTCTTCCAATCTCTCCAATCCTTCCCTCTCCCTCCATCCTCATACTTCTGCTCCATATCCCATCCGTCCACACCAGTTTGTCGAAAATCCACATTCTTTTCCCCCAATCTTTTCCAAATCTTCTCTTCCCTATCCCCCAAACTTTCCCCATTACTACGGCCGCCTTTTTGATCCTTTCCCTTATCTGTACTTCCTGTCCTCCGTTCCTTTGGAATACATATCCTAAATAATGAAATTCCTTCACCTCTCCTATTTCTTTTCCTTTCCATCTCCACCTTCTCTTACTCTTCCTCCCTCCGCCTTTTTTAAACCTCATTATTTTCGTTTTCTCCGTATTCAGATCTAGACCTTTCTTATCTAGGTACCCTTCCATCCTTTCTAACATGCTTCTCATTTGGTCCTTGTCCTCTGCTATTAGCACTACATCATCCGCGTATGCCAAAGTGTAAATCCTCTTGCCTCCTACCCTTATCCCTCCCCCCATTTCTTCCTCCATATCCGCTAACATCACGTTAAACAGTAACGGACTCAGTGGGCACCCTGCCTTACCCCTCTCTCCGTCCAGAACTCTTCTCCTATATCCTCTCCTACCCTTACCCTACTTTTCGTCTCCCTAAAAATCTCTTCTGTTCTTCTTACCAGCCCTTATTCCTCTTCCTCTCATTGCTTTTATTAAGACTCATCTATCCACCGAATCGAATGCCGCCTTGAGGCCCACAAAACATGCTATCAGCTTTCCCCCTTTTCTCTCCAACCTTCTATTCACCAAATAGTTCAGCACATAGATGTTGTCTATGGTCCCCATTCCCCTTCTAAATCCCGTCTGGTTATGTGGAATTATCTTCTTCATCTCTAACTCTTCTCTTAGCCTCTCCGCCAATATTGCCGTGTATACCTTGTATAACGATGGCATTATTGTCACTCCCCTTTCTTTGCGATTGGCGCGATTATTCCCTCCTTTCATTTCTCCGGCCATCCTCCTCCCTTCCAAATCCTATTGATAAACCTCCAACCACAATTCTCTAACTCCTTCCCCCCGCGCTGCCATACTTCGATTAGTATCCCGTCCAACCCTATTGCCTTTCCATCCTTTAACTTCCTCATTACCCTCCTCATTCCCTCTAAGCTATTTCCCCCTCTTCATCTCCTCCTTTTTCCCTCCCCTCTACCTTCCCCATCAACATCCTCTTCTCCACTCCTCCCAACAACCTCATAAAGTGATCTTTCCACTCTTCCTCCTCTATCCCTTCCTCAATTCCCCTCCTTTTTCTCCTCTCTCTGTTTACTATCTCCCAAACCTCCGATTCTCGCTTCGCTTCTTCCGCTTTTCTCTCCCACCTCCTGTTCTCTTCTTCATTCTTCCTCTTGCACAGCTCCTTAAATTCTTTCTTTCTTGCCCTGTATACACTGCCATCACCTCTTACCTTCCTCCATTCCCTCAGTTCTCTTCTTGCCTCTTTAATTCTCTGCATTCTTTATCCCACCACCCATCCCTCCCCCTCTTACTTCGCTTCCATTCATCCTCTACCCCTTTTAAAGCCTCTACTATTCTTGTTTCCATTTCCTCCCATTCCTTGTCCACCTCTTCTCCAGTCTCCTCCGCTTTCTCTATGAACGCCTTTGTTCCTTCCTCACTCCAAACTCCCCTGCTTCTTTTCTTCCAACTTCTCTTTCTGTCTCTCTCGTCGATCTCTCTTCTTATCACTACTTCCAAGGGATGGTGATCCGAATCTACTCTATCCCCCACCGTCATGTTCACCACCCTCTCTCTTATTTCTCCCTCCCCGATTATATAGTCAATTACCGTAGGTCCTCTTCCTCCTGTGAACGTGAACTCCTCCTCCTCGTCTCCTCTCATGTTCCCATTGAATATTTCCCATCCTCTCTCCTCTATGCAATTTACCAGAAGCCTTCCCTCTCTGTCTATCTTCTTATCTTTCGATTTTCTTCCCCCTTTCGTCTCCCCCCCTTTATCCTACTCTTCCTCTTCTACCCCCTCCCCCTCCTTCCATTCCTGTCCTTGACATACGTCATCCTGACGTACATCCTGATATACGTCAATTTTATGTTATTCGTAAATAACGGATACACATATGTGTCATTGTCGAGCGTCGGCCTTAACGCAATGAGACCGCGATCGACCGAGTTGCCCTCCGTTCCGCGCAACATCATTCGACGCGTGACCTCGTAATTGTGCACTCTCGCTGCTCCGTGCACGCAATACGTAGTGCGATAATCGGCATAGATGCCGTAGTTAATCAGTCAACACATAATTCTACAAGTACCTTAGTACAGCATTTAAAAAGAGTACATGATTTAACGCCATCACAAAGACATGTAAAACAACAGCATGATTATAAAGAACAGTGAGTATTGGTATTAATATTTAGTTTTCAATTTAATTACTTAACGTTTTTATGTACACTATGTATATATACATATATATATGTAATATATGTATATATAGATAGATAGATAGATAGATACATACATATATATATATATATATATATATATATATATATATATATATATATATATATACATGTGTATGTATATAACATATTATTTTTAATACAGCACAGATACAGATGACCCAATCGAAGGATCTTCTTCCACTGATTCGGTCACTATACCACGAAAACGTGCACGTGGGATTACATCTATTAGCAAGGAACGCAGCGAGAAGATTACACAGGCACTAGTTAAATTAATCGCATTTAACCGACAGCCTTTTAGTTTTTCTTCTAGTCCTGCTTTCAAAACATTCATGAGAGAAATCGAGCCTGGATACAAGTGCCCATGCAGTCAAACAGTGCTACGCCGTTTATGTGCTCTTGAAGATGAAGTAAAAACAAAGATCCAATGTACATTGGATTTGTGCAAATTTATTGCTCTGGACACGGATTGTTGAACTTCTCGATCTCAAGAAGGTTATATGAATGTGAATACTCACATCGTAAATAACGTATGGGAGCCACAAATATTCACGTTAAGTATGCAAGAACTTAGCGAAAGGCATACGGTGGAAAATTTAGCTGACAGCTTACAAAATGTTGCTGCTGAATGGCAAATTGACACCAAAATTGTATCCATTGTTCATGATAATGCAAGCAACATTGTTCTCGCAGTGAACAGCATGATGAACGTCGGATCCAGCTCTAGTTGTGCAGCACACACGATAAATTTAGCCGTGAGAGATGCGTTGAAGGAAGATAATATTTCCATCGTGCTTGCTAAAGGAAGTAAAATTGTTTCCCATTTATCATCATTCCGTCATTGCTTCGCAAGCTCTTGCAAAAAAACAAGAACAATTAGGCTTACCTCAACGAAAATTGATCCAAAGTGTTCGTACTCGATGGAATACAGACTTACTTATGGCTGAAAGACTTGTAGAGAATCGTAGCGTTATCACAGCTGTTCTTGGAGATCAAACCGTGACAACTCCTTTGCATGCTAAAAATTTAGAAATAAATGAAGATGAATGGAGTATGTTTGAAAATTTAATACCAGTTCTCAAACCACTTGAAGTTGCAACTACGGTACTATCCGGAGCTCCAGCATCAATGGTACGTTCAGTAATTCAAACTGTGATCGCTAATCATCTTTCTTGTGGAACTGAAGGCGTATCAAAAACGTTAGCAGAGGCGTTATCAATTCGTTTCCAAATGGAGTCACAGGAAAATATATCAGTTCGTCAAAAAGCATCATTTTTAGATCCTCGTCATAAAGATCTCCAGGCTGAGCCAATGTTGCAACGGGCCGCGATTAGAGAACTGATTGAATTAGAAGCAACGTTTCTTATTCCAACAGGATCCGAATCGTCACAAACCTTGTCAAATAGCGTACTAGATTATCTTTTTAAAAAGCCCGAAAACACGCATTTAACTTCGGCAGCTCAGCAGATCCAACTGTATCTTTGTGAGCCACAAATTGACATTAATATGGATCCTTTTCAATGGTGGAAATCACACGAAAAGAAATTTCCACAGTTGGCTCTGTTGGCGAAGAAATATTTATGTATTCCCGCGACATCCGTTGCGTCAGAGCGAATTTTTTCAACTGCGGGCAACATCGTTTCGCCATAACGGAGCTGCATGGCCTCTGAGAATGTTTCGACAAATGTTTTTATTTTTCAAAACAAATTTTTATTAGAGTAATAAAGCCATGCACTTTTACCTTTTTTGACAAAAAATATTTAGTTTTATTTAGTTTTATTTAGTTTTTATTTTAGTTTTTTTTATTTTATATTTAGTTTAAAAATAATTTTCTTAAAGAATTGTTAATTGTTAATTGTCTTAACAATTTTTATACAGATTGAAAGCAAAATGTGTTGCACACTAATACACCAATTTGATGAATTTTCAAAAATATTTCGAAAAACACGCGATTAAAGTTTCAGTGACAGTATATAACACAATTTAAATCTCTGACGTAATAAAATATTGTAACTTGGTAAATGTTTCAAATTTTAACAAGCGTATTATTTTAAAAATATTATAAAATGTTCAACCTTTAAAAAAATTGATTTTTTGAAAGTTTAAAAGTGATCTCCACTCTTAAAAACTATACATTAGCCAACGCGCGCTATTCTCGCTATATATATGTACATATACGAATTATGCGATAAACAAATATAAATAACTCAACAACTATTCTTGATAAATATATATTTTTTTAAATAAGTGTGACGTCCGGGTGATGCGATCGCTCGATCCGACGGAGCGTCTGTTGATGGGTCCTTCTGCTGGTTAAGGGAGTGAAATCCCAGGATAATTAGCTGACTTCTCGGCAATGTGGGCTGTGGCTGCTCGGAGTTGATCAAGATATCAGGTAAGTACTCAATGATGCGGCTAACTCTTTTCTCCAGAGTACAGCTTTATTTCAGAAATCTGATACAAGTGTTTTATGGAAAAGGATGGAACAGTGAGATATGTGTTTGCTTTCTTGACCAGTTCCACACTCTCCGCTGAGAGGTGAAAATTTTACGCTTTTATACATTTCTGGAAATAGTAGTGGGGGTAAATCGCAATCAGTCATAGGGCGGTGTCTACGGATTCTTTGCCTTATATGGTTATGAGGCTCGCTGGCCAGGCTAGGAATAGATTCTCAATATAATGAGTCATCAAACTATGTTCTAACTTTCTCTCCTTATATGGTCATGCGGCTCGGTTTGCCTCGACATGCCCATATATGGTTACATTCTATGCGCGGACTAGATTACACTCGCATGAGTCATACAGTGATTCATCTGACTCTTATTTCTATTCTTTATTCTAATAATGATTTTATAATGAGAGCGATACTCCTTTTTTTATGTAATTTTATCATGAAACAGTATATGAAATACACATTAAGAGACCTTTAATAATTTGATTCTGAAATATGGAAATTTATGTATAATTACTATTATATTCACCTTAGACATACTTTACATAAAGTAAAATAGTTCAATTATACAATTAAAATCATTAATAGTATGTCTAAAGCATGAAAGTATTGCTCTCCTTGTCTTACAGACATTATGGCATATATGTCTTTCTCTCTCTTTCCTATAGGCTTACGCGTTATTTGCATCTCGCTCAGATTCGCGTTTCTACATATCGCGCAGTACAATCTATCCTTCTTAGGTTCGCGAGTGACGCTTCGGCGCTTGACGCTCGATTCTAACATTAATTTTAGTATAATATAAGTGTTGTTAGTAATAATCATAATGCATTTAATATTATGTTAATAATGTTTCATGCAGGTAGGACTGAATAGGGTTTTCATTAGTATAGCTGATTAGTGAAATTAAAATGTTTGTAAAATAGAATTTTGTTATTTTTATATTTCGTAAATGGTCAGGAATTTGATAGGGAGATATATAAGGGATTTTGCAAGGCTTTTATTGGACTATAACATGGCATTATAAAATTTTATTGTTAATATGTTTATTTATTAATAATAAATTATTTGTTATTTAATTTGACATTTATTAATTCATATGTTAGTATTATCAAATGCTCTTTAATTATGTAATTTTGATTCTGCAGTAAAATTATCTTTATATCTAATATTTTATTTTATTGTTATAAATATTTTATAAATAAACAATCGCAAAAATAAGAGTTATTATTATTTCTTGTAGGTGATTCGATGTAGAGTCCATGTATACTGATGAAATTCGTATGTATACCTTTCTGTTTTTTATCCTTGCGTGTCTTGGCACGAACGGGGGTGAGTGTTTTCTTATTTAATTAGGTGTAAGGGTTGGATAAAAATTACGTGTTATATCTGAATTTAAAGAGGAAGATTCAAGCTTGTTGTACGTACTAACAGCGTATTTTTAGCTATTATAGTTTAAGAGATATGTTAATTTGTTTAACTCGGTCCTCATAAAACCATAGACACATATATATAAGTATTTGTAAACCCGTTAGTAAGAGGACCACTCGCCATATACCGGGTGTATTTCCCTTTACAATTTTGTGTAGCTTTAACTAATGGAGTGACAAAATTTTGTCTTATATAAAGGTTAGTATATTTAATCCAGGGCACAAGTTAAAAATAGTTGTTGGGGTGGTTAATAGTTTATTTGTAATTATTTATAATAATTGTTCTTGAATAATGTTAGTAAAGTAATGGTTGTTTTAATGCGATAGCTTTCTTTAGATATAAGAGAATCCGTTCCTACAATTACTTGGTCTCTATCTGTTCATTTTCATATTTATTTTAATTTTTAATTACGTCCATATGGCTATCCTCGTCTTATTCATTGTATGTGACATAAGTCTGTCTTCGTCTTACTCATTATAATTCACATAAGGCTCTCCGTATGCTAATTTAATGCATAGAGTAAATGTATTAAGCTATCCTTGTTTTAACGTGCGTCGCATAAGTCTGTCTCTCTCAGATTCGTGAAACGAACATTCAATGTTTAATTTCATTTATTAGTTTAATTAATTTAGATAGAAAATTGGGGTTAACGCTATTGATGTTGGAGGACATGTAAGATTCCATTTTTAGCATAATAATTACATGTCAAAATTTTCGTTCTAAAATGAAATTTATTATAGCCAAAATGTATAAAGGACCAAGAATATTAATATAAAAGTAATTCGGTCCTCTTAAGTTCAAATGGTAAAAAGTTTAAAATGGCGGACATGAAACTTTAATAATTCATAACTCGAAAACGGTAAGAGACAGAGGGGTGGGGTTTCTTTTGTTGTATTCAGGGAGTCAAGGACCTTCTTTTAAGGTATTTAAAATTTTTGTATTTTATGGATTTCCGTAAGTTTTATTTATATCTTGGAATTGAGAAGAGATATGAAGTGAGAATTTTTATAGGATTAATTGACATGCTCTGCTGAGTAATTGTAGTGGTTTTAATAATTATTTTCAATATTAATTTTATGATTATTCTTATTTTAATTAATTCATTTTAGGAGATACAAAAATAATTTATATACAAAAGTTGTTTGATTCTCTATGGTGTATCCAATAGTCATATTAATTTGGTCTGATAATAATATTTCAATTGTTTATAACAATTATGCGTAATGAAGGTAATGTGGAATAATTATTATTTTAGTGTAATAATGTTCTTTAGGCGCGAAAGATTATGTCTCTATAGTTAGTTTATTTTTCTTTGATTAATTTCTATTTAATTTAATTTTATTAACGCGTTTATACCGAACATACTCTACTTTCCGTTAGATCCGTAGATCAGAATGAATTTTTATTATGTGAAAAATCTCGCGACGGCTATATTGGTAATAAATAGTAATAAACAATCAATTGTAAGGATACTTGCATGAATTTAACGGTTTAATAATCATTTGTCCAAAATTCTAGAGTTCATTCATGAAGATAGGCTTTGTTACTAGGCGGCGGCTTAAGGCGACCATTTCCTTCAAGCCTGGTTAATTCATCAGCTGCTTTATGAACGCGTTTCTTAACTCGACAGCTGTTTTCTATTATGCGTGTGTTGTGACAGTTTATAATGGTTAGGTTGTAACCGGACACCAGGATTTGGAGGTGTAATTTCTAGGATAAATCTCCCTTTCACGATCGCCACTCGGTTTGACCTATGATAACCGAGAAGGTAAGTATCTGTTCTCCGAAGGTATCAAATTTTACTAATTCTCCCTTATTTTCAGGTTCCCGTCGCTGCTGGATCATCACCGTCGCTCACTCCCGGATCATCGCTTCATTTCGCCTACCAGGATCATCGAGGGACTTCGCTGGATAATCATCAATGGACAGGTAAGTAAAAGATAAGTAAATTGATAGATTCGTGAATAATTTATATCAATGCTGAATTATTTATTCGTAATTATCAATCAGTTGATGATTTCAGTTCACATATGTCCGCTGTTCACAAGTTGGTATACGCCGAGCATCACCGCCAGAGTTGGTAAGTGAAAATCCACAAAATCATAAATTCTCGAATAATTTCCCGTAGTGACTGTTAATTGCTTCTAGGAGAACAATCATGCGTGGTTATTCGCTCGGAAATAGCCGCCGTTCACGAGTTGGTTGAAACACGGTATCGCCGGTGAAGTTGGTAAGTGAAAAGTTGTAAAATCACTAAAATTCGAATAATTATCCGTAATGACGATCAATCGCTTTCAGGTGAACAATCATACGCAGTTATTCGCTCGGTAATGGCCGTCGTTCACAAAATGGCGGACACCCGGTATCGCCGTCGAAGGTGGTATATTATCTTCCGTAAATTTATCAATTTTCGAATAATTCACTATAATGGCGTTTAGTTGTCTTCCTGTTAACAATCATGCGTGGTTATTTATTTATATTTATTCGCCGTTTGCGATTTCGGTGACGCACTTGGTCGGTGTAGGTGGTGGTACGCGAAAAGTTACAATTACGATAATTCTCTTATAATTCACAGCACAGACGATCGCTACGCTCTTGATTAACGATCATACACAATAATTTCGCCACTAACTTGTCGGACGCGAGTCGCACAACACAATTTCGCTGAGCACAGACGCCCTTACGCCTAACGGCGCACATGAGACGTTTACGGGGAACACAGTCCCTCCTCGTTATCTCGCACGAGCAAATTACGCGTTTCCGTGGGCGTTGCCGTTGGTTTCGGATGACCGGAGATCGTCAAACGCGCTCGATTTATATCGCGGGACTTTGCGCACACGACGACGAGTTATATACGCGCGACATAATACCTCTCGGACGATCCACGACAGACTGCCTCGAGCGGCGGGTCTCCCGTTGGCTCCCCACCATCGCGCGTTACCCCCACTCCGCGGTCCTACTACGCCGCGGTGCCTGTCCGTGCCAGCTTTCTCTCGTGCTGAACACGTGATCCCCCCGTGCGAACGTTCTAGACCGTTCCCGGAGAAATTTCCATGGTTTTCGCGTTCCGGAAGGTTCGCTCTCCTGGTGTCGCTTCACCAGGTTTTCACTTTCATGAATAATCGGTCGCCGCTGACGCCGACCTGTGCGCACGCCTTAAAATATGCTCCCGTTAGCATCCCCGGATGACCTCCCTGTGGAGGATGTCCGGGTGCATCGCACCGCGTCCGCCGTTGACGCCAACCCCCTGTGACGCTCACTCGCGGTCGACTCTCCCCGAAATCGCGCTTTGTTCTCGCAGCGGACCCCTGGGGAACGAAATCGCGGACGGTCACCTATTTCGCGTCCTGGTTACCGTAGTTCGACGCCGACCTTGTATGGCGCGTTACTAGGTTTCGCCCTTCGGTCAGGGGTGGTTTTTCCCCGGGGATGACGTATGGTTCGCGAATTTCTGGACCACTCACCGGGTCTTGACGCCGACCTGCCCTGACTGCATACTAGGTCCCGTCTATCGGTCATGGACCCTTATTTCCTGTCGCCGGGCCCTGGTTTCCTAACCTCCGAACCGCACGTCGGATCTTGACGCTGATGGGCTATGACCGACCCTCGTGACCTTTACTCGCGTCATGGCCTTAGCATTTTCGCGGGAATGCCGTGGTTTCCTATCTCCGGAATCGCCGGTCGGATCTCTACGCAAATCGGCTATGCTCAGTTCGTTTGTCCTCTAATCGCGTCATGGACACGTATTTCTCGCGGGCACGCCGTGGTTTTTTATCTCCGAAACCGTATGTCGGATCTCGACGCAGATTGGCTATGATCACTCTCCGTGATCTCTATTCGCGTCATGGATGCACATTTTCCGCGGAAACGCCGCGGTGTCAACTTTCATGGACGCGTCATTCAATCTCGGCAATGGCCTGCTCGCTGCGCTTCCTACGCCCTGCAATTGCGTCACGGGCGCTCGATATCTGAAGATTTTGTGTGGCTCATGCCTTAACAGTACGCGCGTGATCCGTCAATGCGCGCAACAAAATAAACTTAATTTATGCTTGAGCCAAAAGTAAAACTGAGGAATGCTATCGACGGTCTTGAATAAACTCATGTTAATTCGAGCGCTCGCTCGGCATTTTATCAAACTATCTTATTATCTATATAAGCTTGAACCTAAGTATATTGGGATATGAGGTCCTTAAACTATTTACGCGCCGGATGGGGATCTAAATGGGGAAAATTTTTATGCGGCGAAAGTCTACTGGTGACTGTGTCGCAAGACGTGACATAAGATATATACCAATTGCAATATTAATCTTCTAAGTGATAGATATACTTCAAACAACAATAGCATATTGAGGACAAATATCGCAGTATGCGTTATTTGATAATTTCAGAAGGAGAAATATTTCCGAAAACTCGTTTCATGTTTCAATAAGAACGGCTTAATTTTTTATTTAAAACATTTCTATTTTAAATATGTAATAATTCATGTTATAATATTTCAAGATTGTAATTTAGGAATAATTACACATTTTTTTAGCATATATATTAACTAACTCTTTTTTTTAACAATATTTTTAGCGTCCTTTAAATGAATTCGACATTCGCACAAATATATTGTTCGAAATTTCGAAGCTTCGAATATCAAAATCTTCGAAGCAAATCACCAGCCCTAATGATTTCTCTCTTTAAACGTTTTACAAATAAACACTCAATCATTCGCCGTTCACTTCGGCGGTATCTCCCACACTCGGGATCTCCAACAGCCTACTCTCCTCGATCAGCTGGTTTAATGGCACGTCACTGCGGAACTCCGCCAGAATCTCGTCCGCCTCTCGCTGCTCCTGGATTGCCGTCTGTAGATCCTCCTGGATCATTGCCTCCGGGATATCTGTTGTCTCTACTGCCTTCAGAGTATCGTAGTTGTGGTTGGCCTGCGTTAGCGTCACGCCTGGCTCTGCCGCCACCTGTTGCGCCTCCTCGCTGCTGGTTGTCATTGGCGTCTCCTCGTCCTCTGTGTGCAACAAAGCCGACGGAGCCGACGTCATTAATGGCGTCGGTTCCAGGATACGTCCCTATAGTAAAAAAAAAACGCCCTTTAAGACCCCTTTGGGGTAAATAAAGTATACTATTATCTATCTATCTATAAGAAATAACCAAAAAAAAAAAAAAAAAACATTTGTGAAAAAATAAAAAAATAACCTAAAATAAAAATATTTGTCCTGAGTACATGTATTTATTTCTATGTGTGTGTGTGTGTGTGTGTGTGTGTGTGTAAATCAGAAACTTAAATCACTCTTTAATTTATAGAATAAAAAACACAAAATGACATTAATTTTAAGTGATTTTTGAGATGTATATTATAAATTACATATTGTACTATAACACAAACATCTTGGGAACACAATTGGCCAACAAGTTACGTAAGATATGCAATCACTATTAATATTGGTTAAAAGAATGAACTTCTATGTTTGCATTAGTATGTTATCAAAGTTATAATTTGCGAAAATAATTGAAATTTAAAAAATAATCCTTAAATAAATAAAAACAAAGTTTTATATAGATCTGTTTGCTGTATAAATAATTCTTATTTATTAGCTTGAAAGTGCAAAATAAAAAATAAAAGATAAATTTGAGATAAATATGAGATAAGCAAACATAGAGATACATTCTTTTAACTAATATTGATAATGATTGCATATCTTACATAATTTGGACAATTTTATTTCTAAGCTATTTGTGTTATAGTACAATAGGCAATTTATAATATGAATCTCAAAAATATATTTATTATTAGAAATAAGACTGATTTTTATAAGAATCTTTTATGTATTACATAATAGAAAGAAAAATGCAAACTACATCTCTGAAAAAAAAAATTAGTACTATCTAAGTCTGCAACATTATTAGAATTAAAAAGGAAAAAATAATAATTTCAATAACGTGCCAGCACGTATCCTTGTACCGACGATGTCGGCACGTATCCTGGTGGTGCAAGCGATGTCGGTGGCAAGTATCCTTGTTTGCACAAGCTTTATCCAAGCCTGATCAAAATGAATTCTATATAGAGAAGGACGAACACACAACCTAATAACTCTCGACATTCAGTTTTTATAGGAAAAAAGATATAATTTTCATAAATGTCATAATAGTTTACATAGAAGAAACAATTTACAATTCCAACATAACATGATTTGAAATAAAGAAGGTCGTCATCTTGGATATTGATATTTACTTAATAAATTATATGCTTTTGAGTTTGGGTTTTACAATTAAGAATTAAAAGAATCATTTCAGAATATTTCTTTATAAGATTCATATGAAGAGGCAATAAACTGATGCTTGACTTAAACGTCTTTGTCTTATTACAGTTAAATAGTTTAAGTATTTTCAATTTCTTAATAACAAGAAAACTAGTGGTTTTTGGATTAGATTCTAACATTTATTTCTTCATGAATATTAAGGGATTCAATATTTAGAGTTAGATAATGACCTTCTAATCAACAATTATTCTTGAAACTAACATATTAGAATACATTTATTTATATAAATAAGACGTTCAGAATAATATTTCAAAAGATTAAAGTTTCACATTTTTCAACGTAAATGATTAGTACCCTTTTCATATGTATGCAAATTTCATAACTACTTGACCGATCTTTAAGTATTTAGTCAAAACATTATTAAGGTATTAAAATATTAATACATCTGATTGTGAATGCAAGATCCATTAGATATGACTTAATGATATCAAAAATTATACAAGAAGTCTTTTGAGAATCAATTAAGAGAGTAATCTTATTTGGAAGTTATAGTGAGTATTACTTAAGACGTTTCTATCGAAGTATAAGTATCTTGACAATTTGATTTAAGTTTCTTCAGATGGAAGATCTTTCAAGATGGCAGTTGTAGACGATGATATAGCAAGATTCTACAGACAGGGCTTGATGTAAAGAAATCTGATGTGGTAATTCCCCGAAAAAATGGAGATAACATACCTTGTTGATATAACATAGGTTCCTTGTTTAATATTACGTATGTTCCTGGAAATAATAGATTAAGGATCCCATTGATCCGAGATATCCTTTTAATCAATATAATTAGAGCCTTTCCAGTAGAGATTCTCTCGCGGAGATCGTAAAATACGATCCCGTTATTCAGAGTTATTAACCAGAGGTAAGAAACCGAGAGAATTGTGTATTTCCAGCATGTCCTTGCTATCGTATCCTTCAAGAGATTCTAGACATATCAGTCACCATTAACCAGTAAGAAAAAGATAGCAGGACGAGAATAGACCAGGCCAGAAATACCCCAAAGATTTACATACCGATATTTCAGAAAGAGTGACAAGAGAAATATCTTTCCGTTGCACAGGGAAGGGTAGGGAGTATGACCGTTCCTCTAATGGGTATTGTTCCACATTTCCAATCCTTTTCCAGTGAATTATAATCGTTCCTTAATAGTTTTCTCGAACTTAGTTGTATCTCGTCACAGTATGCGTTTTAACATCCGATAAGTACCGAATACTTTATGAGAATGAAAATGCACCATAAAAAATGAATACTGTTAAATTGAAATTAGCGTCGTCATGGTAAAACGCTTCAGAAGAAATATGAAGATTGAGACTCGCGCGTACGCAACTTCAATCGATAGAAATGCCTCGCATAATACCCGCTCGTACTCTCGCTCGACTTTCTCGATATAGTTTTCGATCACTCGACTCTCTCTATCTCTCTTTCTCTTAATATTTAAACAATCCTGGTGTCGACATCGACACGTAACTTGGTAGTGCAGGTGGTAGTGGTACGTATCCCGGTGGTGTAGGCGATGCCGACACGTATCCCGATGATGTCGGCATATATCCTGGTGGTACGGACGCTACTGGCATGTATCCTGGTGGTGCGGACGCGGCTGGCACGTATCCTGGTGGCGATGCTGACATATATCCTGGTGGAGGCAATGCTGCTGCCTGGTGGTACGCTGGTGGTATATATGCTGGTCGTGCATATGTACTACCAACGTACTGCTTCCGCTTTTCCTTCTGTAGTATCCGGTGGAAGGATTGTTTCATTTTCTGAAAAATAAAATTTACTCACGTTATTTATTGTAGTCCGCACGCACGCGGACATAGATAATACATAAACAATAAGCTAATAGTGAACGAGCGAGTGTGTGTGTGTGTGTGTGTGTGTGTGTGTGTGTACTGAAATAAATATTCATGTTTTTCAAATGTTATATAAATGTCCCAGGTAGCACCTATACGTTTCAAAAACGTTTTACAAATGTTTCTTCGGAACGTTTCGTAACGGTTAAAATGTTCACTCGAAAAACGAAAGTAAACGTTTATTTTCGGGTTCCCCCCCAGCTACCGAGGGTATGTTATGTGTATAAATATTTTGAATTCAACTTACTTTTATCTCGCTTTGCCACGTTGGCGCTTCTTTTACTACTAGCGGTGCTGTCGCTCTCGCCGTCGTCCTGTGATGCATTGGTAGTGGCGCCGTCGCTGTCACCATCTTCTCGTGCACCGGTACCGGCGCTGTCGCTCTCGTTATCCTCTGATGCGTTGGTAGCGGCGGCGTCGTTATCACCATCTCCTCGTGAACTGATACCGGCACTGTCGCTCTCGCCGTTTTCTCGGCCGTCGTCGCTATCATCACCACCTCCTCGGCTGGCAGCGGCGCCGTTGCTGACGTCGTTGTTGTCGCCATTGTTGTCGCCGTTTTTTCAATAATACTTCCCTTGCCTCGGATTGAAACAAAAAAGTGTACAATGTAAAAAAATATAACAAGAACACGTATAATGTACGTATAATGTAATTACAAATTCTAATTATGCAATAAATATACAGATTATACTTACATTTGCGTCCTCTTCTCTTTTCCATTTCGTGATACGTGCTGACTTTCCGTGGCGAACGACCATGTAGAAACAAAAGGCACGTGCCTTGCTAGCGAGATCGAGATCGAACAGCCCGGGACCCGAAATCGCACGATCTTGATTCGACGAACTTCGGCTTTGGCTAACACCGATATGTTATGCATGCGTCCCTCACTGCTAGTACCCTCGATCTCAAAACCGATACACACACAACACACAGCCACGAGTCTGTATCCATGTGCGTCCAGCGCGGATGCGGCGGATCAGTCCGGTCTTTACCAATATTTTCTCTTGTTTACAGGAATCGCACATAAATAAACTATCAATAATTTTTCGGACAAAATGTAAAAAATATTTGTACATTACTTATAATTGAACGCTGAATTAAATGGCGTAAAAAATGGTAATTAGGAAATATATATTTGCCGTTTAAAAAAATGTAGAAATAATATTGGGAATACAAAATGTATTCCCAATGTATTTGTGCGTTATCTATCATGTAATATGAAACAAATTATAAATATACATTTATGTTAAAATTGTAAGTTTAAAAAAATTGTATTTTCCATTATGTCATTTAACACAACGTACTTGCAATAATACAATAAGTTGAAAAAGAATACATACATATTATTGGAATCGAACTGTAATGTTTCATTATTAATAAGTCAATAAAGTTGTCTAATCGTGCCATGTTAATGGAAAAAAATAAGATTATTTTTCGAAATAACTTTATAACTTCAACACAAATTCAGCTTTTCGGTTAATTTTTTTTCTTACAGAAAAGATAAGACAAATTATGTATATTACGTATGTTTGGCGCTCACTTGTACATATAGTTGATAAGTTTGTTTTCTAGTGTTAGTAGTTGCGTTAGTCAATGGGTCAGTTCTGAGATAGTATAGTAGATTAGTATATTAAAGATAGAGTATATTACCGTCGATAACTTCGATTTCGGATTGATGACTCGCGCGAAACGTCGGCGGATCGCGTTCAATACTTTCGTCAATATTCGCGCGACTCACCCGACTCGTGCTGCCCGCCCGCGGGTGGCATCCCCAGTTATGGGGACGATTGGTACTTGCTCGCGCCGTACTTCACAGGTGCGCGAGCCGAAGAGTGCCGGCGCACTCACTCATCATTCGGATGGTTAAGTTCGGATGTTCATCATGGGATAGGTGCACTTGGACACCGTTCATTTGGACACGATCAATTGGACACCGTTTATTTGGACACGGTTTATTTGGACACCGTTCATTTGGACACGGTGCATTTGGACACCGTTCATTTGGACACGATTATTTGGACACGATCAATTAGACACCGTTTATTTGGACACGGTTCATTTGGACACCGTTCATTTGGACACGGTGCAGTTGGACACCGTAAAAAAATGCGGCCTGTGCAGTTGGACACCAAAATGCGCGATCTGTACAGATGGACACGAAAATGCGCAACTTGTGCTGTTGGACACCAAAATGCGCGACCTGTGCAGATGGACACGAAAATGCGCGACTTGTGCAGTTGGACACCGAAATGCGCGACCTGTGCAGATGGACACGAAAATACGCGACTTGTGCAGTTGGACACCGAAATGCGCGACCTGTGCAGATGGACACGAAAATGCGCGACCTGTGCACATGGACACGAAAATGTGCGACTTGTGCTGCGACGCCTTTCTTTCCGCTCGGCTGATAGGCGGGGGTTAAGGCGAGACAAATACAAAATCGGTTGACCGAGCGCTTCTCCAAAAATCGGGAAGGGAAACACGATAGACTGGGCGCCAGGTGTGGTTAAGGCCACACCACCTTTTTACTCAAACTCCATGCTTTTCTCTCACTTTACTCTAGATACTTTCCACTCAAACATCCGCGTAACTCTCGAATGGGCTCGGGCCGATCGCGACGGCTGCTCACTCTCCGGTGGAGGGTCGTAGTTCGGCTAAAGGCCGAATCGGGAGGATGTTGACGATGGTTAGGCGAAATCGAAACCCAAAAATCCAGTAATATCCAATATAATATTCATGACAAATTTACCACATCTCGTTCCGCAAGTTCGGTTTAAGGCGAACGTCGCTGAATGTCGCCCGGTACGCGATACAGTCTGGTCGCTATCGATACTACGACTTGCAAAGCGTCAAATTATCTCATGTGGGAGTCCCGTAGACGGACTCGTCAACATCTTACACGCCCGTAGCCCGTGAGTCTCTCGAAACGACCCGCTCGACGGCAGGCGCGGGAACGCAAAATCGTATTCGCAAAGTAGGAGACACGTGCCGAACGCGTGGAAAATCCTACGCACAATGACTCCTCAGATTAGCCGCGACCTATACTGCACGCGCCGAACACGCGAGATTCCAAAAGGATTCGCAACATATAATAGGAATAAGACACGCGTAATACTATCCGCAAAACTGGCGGAAAATATCCACACCATATAATACGCTAGAGGACCGGATAGAGCTCTCAATCTTACCCGCGAAATGTAAGAACCCGCTACATGAGATACGCGCAATGAACGATTGCCTCTTAATGAGTCCCGTGAAGACTAAAATAGAAAACCAGCAAGGGCGATTATCCGCGATCTACAATATACGCAAGGAACGATTATCCACGATATATAATGCACGCAAAGAACGATTATCCGCGATATACAATGCACGCAAAGGAGGATGGTCGGAGGGCGTTGGGAGCGGTTGGTCGGAGGAGGAAAGGAAGGAAAAAGGAGGCTCTGAGCGGAGTTAAAGGATGGAGAGGCTGGAGTGGAGTGGTGGAGTCGGTGGAGGAGGCCCGGAGGAGGATGAGGAAATGGAGGAGGCGCAGGGGATGGCTTGGATAAGGAGCGGAGGAGGAAAATTAGTGAGAGGTGTTTTGGAGGTTAGAGTGAGAAAAGGAGAGAGAAGGGGGCCGAGGTGTGAGAGGAGAGAAACTGTGGAGAGGGAGTGACGCGTGGAGTACGGGACAATCAAGCGTGACTTGCGGCATTGGTTGGCTCGGCGGCGTGAAGGCAGCGAGACGGAGGCAGTGCCGGCGGAGGAAGAGCGGACTGTGCGGGGTGTCAGCCGCTCCGGGCGAGTAGGTTGGCACCGCTGCGGGACGCCGGGGCCAGAATGGCAGGTGAGAGGGCTGGCGCTGCGGGCGGATCGAGAGAACGGGTCGATAAAGAGGAGAGAGAAGGTATCGACGGCGAGGGAGATGAAGTGAGAGGCGAAGGGCGAAGCTTGAGGCGGACGCATAAGAAGCGGCGGCTCGACGACGAATGAGAAGAGAGCGGTGAGGATCGATGGATCGTTGGAAGAGGAGGTCGATCGGGCCGACTAAGAAAGATGAAGCGGCAGCACGTGGTGGTAAGACATGCCGGAAGATTGAGAGAAGGCGAGCCTGTGAAGCGGAAGAGCAGTTAAGAGTAGTGAGAAAAGAGTAGAAGAAAGGGAGAGCGAGAGTGAGTGTTGCAGAGGAGAGCAGAAAGTAAGTAAGGGAGAAGACGGAGGAAGACAGGAGTCAGGCACACACGTTGGAGGGTTAGAGGAGAGAGGGAGAAGGTGAGAGGGAAGGCAGGTTTTGAGAAAGGTTTGCTTGTAGGAGAAAGAAGAAACCTGCGGAGGGAGTTGGAAGAGCGGGACGGAGAGCGGAAAATAGAGCGGAGGGTTTGGGGAGGGCAATCCTCCCGGTTCCCGAGGCGGGCAGGGATGCCGTCCCGTCTCGCCGAGGGGACCGGAGGACTCCCTCTCATATCCCCATTGCACGCCGGTGCTCCGGCAGACGGAGAGGGTGTAACCCTCTTCCAGGCAGGCCCGGTACGTGGTGCCGGGCCGCTGGAGGAGAGGCCCACTTCAGCGGCTTGCACACCAGGGTCGTGGACCCATGGTGCCGCTGGCGTGGAAGGTCGCCTGGGCCGCTCGGACGTATTCCGAGATCGGGGCCGGCGGGTTCATTGCCGCCGGGTGTAATAGACCGGCGGCGCGCGGGGACTCCGGTGGTCGGGGATCGCATCCCTTCCGAACCCGGCCACCGGGGTTGAAGGAGTGGCCGGCGCGGAGGTCACCTCGGCCGGCGACTCGAGACTTTACGCTGGTCGCCACGGTGGGCAAGACCTTGGGTGGGGTGCGACACCCTAGGCCCCAACCGTTCGTGGGGCCCCCCGCGTGGCTGCACCCGCTGCGGAGTCCCGGGGGTCGGAGCCCGGGACCCCCCGAAAGCCGGTGAGCGACTCGTCGCCCACGGGTGTGTAGGTGGGCTGGACCCAGTGCCCCCGATGTAACATTCCGGGGGCCGGAGGGAATGGGTGGCTCCCCAGGTGAGTACACCGGGGCACGGTCGGCCGAGAGCAATCCCGGTCGGCCGTGGGGCGCGCCCGGCCACCCGCATAAAGACTGCAGCGGGGAGTGGGAACAAACCAAAATGTCTTGTTCCAATCAATCAAAAAATTCTAAAAAAGAGATGGCGGAGCCGACCACCAACAAGGTGGCGAAGAGTAGGTCTTCCAGGACTACTAGAGGGTCCGCAAAGGGACCCACTAGTGCACGCACGAGGGCCAACCGGTCCTCGCAAGGTAGTGTCCCTAACACCGAAGATCTCTCCACAAGTGGAGGAGAGGAAACTGTCCTCGCCATTCGCATTCCAAGGGAGGAGAGATCACGGGCCGACGACATACTGGCCGCATCAGAGGGAGCTCTCAACAGGGCGAATGCTGCCCTGACTAGAGCTAACTCTAAAGATTCCCTGAACGTAGAGGAATCCAATGAGGAGGATGACCCAAAGGACGCGGAAACATCAGACGCGTCGGCAAGGGAGGTCATACCTAAGCCAAGGAGGAATCGGGGAAGACTGGCAACGACTGGTGCGAGCGAAGGAAGGAAGCTCGAACGCATCAGAAGAGAAAGGGAAGACGAGGAGCAAAGACCCCGAGACCTAAGGAATCCGTCCGTGCCGCCAAGCCTTTCCTACAACAGAAAGGTCAAGGAACAGGAGATGTTGAAGGAGCTTAAACAAGCTTTTACCAATGACCTCCCGAATCACATCCTCGAGGCGGTTCGCGTAGTCGACAAGATATGCGTTACCGCAGGGAACCTCCGGGGGACCGACCAAGGTCTCCTGAGGGATGCAGCCGCAAAAATAACCGCGGCTACAACGCACTTAGCTGGACGGATGAGCCAGGACGACCAACTGGTCAGGGACGTTATAGTAGAAGAGCTCCGCATGAAAGTGACAGCGCTACAGGCTGACAACGAGAAGCTGAGGGCTTTCGTGGAGAAAGCGCTGTCCAGGAGGGACGAGTTCACGGAAGTGGAGATGATTGCTAACACCCCCCTCTCGGACTCATCGGTTCGTGGGAAACATCCGAGGAAAGCCGCGAGCCGGAGCCGGAACATGATACTGGAACCCTCCGATGAAGAGGACGCTGCTGAGAGGGAGGCTGCAGAAGCTAGGCGTTGGCAGATCCTCGGCGAAATAGACGCCGAGGGAATGCCGGCAGTGGTAAGGCCGGCCATCGGCGGGAAGAGAGCCATAATCGAAAAGGCTGTCCCACCGAAACGATCAGTGCCCGAGGAGTCCTTAGAGGACAAAATATACAACTCCCTCTCGCACAAAATCGAGCGGTTGTTTGCAAACCTGGTGAGCAAACTACCAGACAACCAGGGAACAGCCCAGCCAACCGCACAGCAGGCTGGGAAGGGCAAACAGTCAGCAGCCGCCAAAGAGACCCCTTACGCTGTAAAAAAGGGGTCGACATCGAAAAGCGGCGACAGAAATAATACGGCTGTAAGCGAAAAGGGCAAGTCGTCGTCAAAGCCCTCATTCGCGGAGGCCGTAAAAGGAGGGACTAACAACGGTGCCAGAGCCAAGGAGATGAAGACCCTGGCTACCGCGAACAAGAAGCAAGGAGGGAAACCTACCCCTGCTAACCCAGTCCCACCGAAAAGAGCGACACAGGAGGAGTGGATCATGGTGGGAAGAAATGGTAAGGCAGGGAAACAGAGGGCGGTCGGCAAGACTACGAGCGCTGGAGCAGGCGCAGGCACCGGCCCCTCGAACAAGGGAAAGGCGAACGCTACAAAAACGGCGCAACCAGGGCCAGGCAAGCAAGCCAAGAGTGCCGTTGTGGCGGACAAGGCCCCTAAGGCTAACAAGAGGAGACTGCCGAGAAGTGCAGCAGTCACAATAACTAGCCTGGAGGGCAATTACGAGGAGCTCCTCAAAGAGGCCCGTGGGAAAATCAATCTCAATGAGTTGGGATTCACCACGGGCTTCAAACCCAAGAGGGCCCAAACCGGGGCCCTAATAATTGAGGTCCCCGGAAAGGACAATGCGGCCAAGGCCGATCTGTTGGCCGAACAGTTGGCCAGGGTCTTTAATGGTCGCCCAGGGGTCAAGATCACGAGACCCATTAAAACAGGCGAAATTAGGGTCCTCGACCTTGCGGACTCGGCCACGGGAGACGAACTAGCGTCGGCCATCGCCGGATTGGGTGGCTGCATGCCGGAGCAGGTCCAGGTGGGGCCACTGAGCAGGGGGCCAAACGGCCTATACACAGCCTGGGTGAGGTGTCCACTCGCGGCCGTAAACGCCATCCATGGAGCGGATGGTAAGCTGCGGGTGGGGTGGTTCCTCGCCCGGGTACAAGCGCTGGAGGCAAGACCCCTCCAGTACTTTAAATGCCTGGAGGGGGGCCATGTCAGGGCCCAGTGTACCAGCGCGGTAGACAGAAGTTCCCGATGCTACCGGTGTGGTGGAAACGACCACCGAGCCCGGGGCTGCAGGGCGGCCCCCAGGTGCCCTTTATGCTCAAATCTAGGGAAACCAGCGGGGCACTACCAGGGAGGCAAAGCCTGTTCCTCCGCAAGGAGGAAAACAAAGCCCCGCGGGATGATGGCAGGTGCCGCCAAACCGGGGTCCTCGGCGAGGGGAGAAACAAGGATGGACGTAGACGCACCGGAGTCCTTCGGCCCCCAGCCGAGGATCGTCAGCATGGAGGCAGCAAATGTCCAAATCCCTGGCTGACAACCAGCGAAGAGGACGGCCTCTGAGGCGGCGGGCAGCTCGGAGGGTGGAGAGACGGACGAGAGAAAGAGGTCCAAGATCCAGAGGACGAGAAGGAATAAGGAGCAACGCATGGTGGAGCAGACGTGTCAGCAGCAGCAGCAGCAGCAGCAGCAGCAGCTGCAGCTACCACCATCGCCTGCCCCTGTATTCGATCCTACAATAACACAGGATAAGGAAGTGACGGGAGGAAAAAGTGTGGTGGCGCCGAAGCAGATGACCCCACTGCAGGTGCTAACCCCCAATGACATGCCCGGAACTAGCGGACAGTCGGAGACGGGATCGTTGCCAACGGTCACTCCAAATGAAGGAGAAAGAGCAGAGAAGGAGGGGGAGGCCTTTGATTCCGACTTCTATTAATGCCCTCACACCTTTTTCTCCAGGCCAATTTGAATCGCAGCCCCGTTTCGCAGGATGTGTTCTTGCACACGATGGCGGAGCGAGGTTGTGGCCTGGGGGTGGCTGCCGAGCCGCATCGCGTGCCGCAGAACCACTCTCTGTGGGCGGGTAGTCGGTGCGGCTTGGTAGCCATCACATGGAGGCAAACCCACGAGCCCGTTCCCTGCTCCAGATTTGGGAGTGGAGACGGGTTCGTGGTAGTGAAATGGGGCCGTGTCTACGTCGCTGGGGTATATGTGTCTCCGAACGTGGACATGGCCTCGTTTGAGAGAGTACTAGACAACCTTAGGCTTTGTCTAGAAAGGATCCCGCCTGCACAAAGACATATAGTGGTGGCCGGGGATTTCAACGCTAAGTCGGCGTTGTGGGGCTCCCCGGCCGCCAATAGAAGAGGCGGGATACTAGAGACTTGGATGGCGGGCCTGGGACTAGTGATACTAAACTCCGGGAACGTGCAAACCTGTGTGAGGCGTCAGGGGGGGTCCATTATTGATCTCACGTGGGCAAGGCCCTTTGTCGCCCGCCAGGTACGGGGGTGGAGGGTGGCCGAAGAGATAGAGTCTCTCTCGGACCATTTGTTCATCGAGATGAGACTCTCGGTCATCCCCCCGGAGGTCCAGGCCCGCCGTAGAGAAGCGGAACTTCGCTTCCCCCGATGGGCGGTTCGGAAGCTAGACGCGGACCTCCTGAGAGCATCCATCCACACGTCGCTGTGGGTGGATGACTTAATGGGGTCGTCCGAAGACGTGGACGAGGTCGCTAAGTGGATCGGGGGCGGGATGACGGCGGCGTGTGACACCAGTATGCCCCGGTCCCGGCCTCGTCTGCGTAAGGCCGCATATTGGTGGACGGAGGAGATCGCCGATTTAAGGCGTTCCTCCGTCCACGCCAGGCGTCGCTGGCTCCGAGCAAGAAGGAGCCGGGACCAGCGACGAATAGAAGAGACGGGAGTAGAGTACAGCTCCGCCAAGCGGCTCTACTCTTGGGCCATAAAACAGGCCAAGGACCACTCGTGGCAGGAACTCCTGCAGGCCCTGGAAGAGGATCCGTGGGGGCGCCCATATAAAATGGTACTAAACAAACTGAGGACTTGGGCGCCCCCGGTGACGGAGTCCATGGACCCCGAGTTCCTGGAAGAGATGGTCGACACCCTCTTTCCCGATGACCTCGGGGAGAGGGTGAACGGCGGTCCCGCTCCACCGACAGTGGAGTGGGATGAGGAGCTCGGTGTGTCCATGGACGAGATGCGAAAAGCTGCCAAAAGGATGAAGGCAGGGAAGTCACCAGGGCCGGACGGAGTTCCCAGAAAAGCATGGTCCTTGGCCACGGGGGAACTGGCCGAGCGATTGTGTGATCTTTTCACCAAGTGCCTCAGGCGAGGCCGGTTCCCCCAGGCGTGGAAGACAGCGCGATTGGTCCTCCTCTCCAAACCGGGGAAACCCGCCGACCAGCCATCGGTTTATAGGCCGGTTTGCCTGCTGGACGATGTCGGCAAGCTCTTTGAGCGAATTCTTGCCGACCGAATCGTCCAGTACCTGTCCCGAACTGGTCCAAATCTATCCGAGGACCAGTACGGCTTTCGAGAGGGCAAGTCCACCGTGGACGCGATTAAGCGTATCGAGGCCCTCTCGAGAGCCGCGGTAGAGGCAGGCAGGATGTTGTTGGGCGTCAGCTTCGACGTCGCCAATGCCTTCAACACCCTGCCGTGGCCGGTGATAAGGGAGGCGTTACTCTACCATGACGTTCCCCCTTATCTAATGGCGGTCTTATACGACTACCTCCGGGACAGGAAATTGGCCTACACGGACCGAGACGGAGTTGTCAGGGTCCGACTGGTTGTGCGGGGGGTTCCACAGGGGTCGGTACTCGGTCCTCTCCTGTGGAACCTGGGGTACGATAGAGTACTCCGGATCGCCCTCCTCCCGGGATGTTGGCTTAACGGCTTTGCCGATGACACATTCCTGGGAGTCGAGGGCGATAACTGGAAGGAGACCATCGCCAAGGCGAACGTCGCGGTGGCAGCAGTGGTGGCCGCAATGCGGGCGGTGGGTCTCAAAGTGGCTCCCCAGAAGACACAGGCCGTGTTCTTCCACGGCAGGTCAAAGGGGAAGCCACCTGCGGCCCACATCGAGGTAGAGGGGACCCGTGTCTCTGTAGGGGCCAGTATGAAGGTACTCTGGTTGGATGGCACTTGGAGCTTCGGCGAGCATTTCGCTCGCCTAACTCCCACAGTCAAAGGCGTAGCCAATAGCCTAGCTAGGCTCATGGCGAATCTGGGAGGGGCGAGCGGCCGTGCTCGCCGATTATATGCCGGAACCGTGCACGCCGTGGCACTCTACGGCGCCCAGGTTTGGGCGCCTGCGGCGGAGGGCTCGCGCCGCATCAAGACGAAGCTACGCCAGATGCAGCGCCCTATAGCCCTGAGAGTGTCACGTGCGTATCGCACGGTCTCACATACGGCGGCGACGACCCTGGCGGGGCTTCCCCCGCTAGAGCTTGCGGCTCGTCAATTTGCCGAAGTCCATCGGCGGACGAGAGAGCTGCAAGCTGGGGGAAGACCGATCCCGCCAAGGGCTCGTCGGGAAATAAGGCTCCAAGAGAGGACGGTCCTGATAAGGTGCTGGCAAGAATACCTTGCCGACTCTGAGTTCGGGCAGAGGACCGTCGATGCCATCCGACCCTGTCTAGCGGAATGGCTAGACAGTCGGAGATACGGGGTATCGTTCCACATGGTGCAGGTGCTCACCGGACACGGGTGTTTCGGTGTGTACCTGCACCGGATCGGGAAGGAGGCCACCACTAGATGCCACTATTGCGACGAGATGAGGGACACGGCGCAGCATACGCTGCAATACTGCCCTGCTTGGGCAGTGCAGCGCCGTGTCCTAATAGAGGCCATAGGCCAGGATCTTTCCCTCCCGGCAATTGTGGCGGCAATTGTCGGGAGGGAGGAAAAATGGAAGGCGTTCGTCTCCTTCTGCGGCAGTGTAATGTCGCAGAAAGAGGCGAGCGAGAGGATCAGGAGGGGGGAAGCACGCCCCCCTCCGACCAACAGGGAAGACGAGGGGGAGGAGGAGTGGACGCCGAGGCGACCACCAAGAGTATCGCCGCCGCCGGAGGAGTGGCGGCGACGACTGCGGCCTCGCGACGGTCCCACGGAGGGCGCAAAAGGAGGGGGAGAAGGGGGACGGGCTCCCGAGGACAGAGAGAAGCCCGCCTCCCTACCGGGAGCTTCGGCTTGCGGGGAAATTAGCCCCCCCCAAGAAGGAAGCGGAGTGGATCAGCCGGGGGGAGAGAGATCCTCCCAATCCCCAGCGGTAATCCTCTCCCTACACCGGAGAACAAAGAGAGAGAGAGCGGATGAGTCCGACAAACGACTCATCCATCTCCCACACCACCGACAAGTCGGTGGTGACGATGCCGAGAAAAAACACGGCACGAGAAGGGCAGCTAACTTCCGGGCCCTTCCCCCCGACGAGGGAACCCCGGAGGATGGAAGGTTCGGCGTCCCCGACTGGGTCTTCGGGACGCCGAACTAAACCTCCCTCAAAAAACAACGGGAGGAGTGGCGGGGTGGGTGGTGTCCGCACCCTGCCACACAAACAGATTCGCGAATATTCTACGAGTAACGAGCCACTGCTCGCTGAGACGAAAGCCCATAACGGGGCTCGGCGTCGGAGGCGTTCCGGAAGAAATAATAATCAGTTCCCGGGGCGCCTCCATTGGCGCAGCGAAGGACACCCGAGTGGTTTTAGCCGGTAGGCTATGCATGCAGTATCGTGGGCGATGTGCATGCATAGAATCCGGCACTCCCCTCGCTCCTCTCCCCGGAGGGCGAGGGGGTCTTTCCCCCTGTCAAACGGGGCTCTTCTGGGGAAACCGGGTCAGTCCCGGGATCCCAGTAGTCGAAGATTTCCACTTGTTGAAAAAAAAAAAATAGAGCGGAGGGACGAGACAAAAGGCTGAGAAAGGGATACGCGAGAGGTGCGGAGAGAAGAACGGAGGGACGAGACAGGGGAGAAAGAGGTGAAGAAGGGGAGGGGTGAGAAGAGGGAGTGCAAGGGAGGAGGAAGGAAGGAGGATAGAGAGAAGGGGGCAGAAGGCAGGGAGGAGAGATGGAGGAGTCGCAGGGGGGGATGAAGGTATGGTGTAAGATAGCGGAGGAGCTGGAAAAGATCAGAAGGGTACTAGAAAGAATGGAAGGGAGGGTGGAACTGGGGGAGAGTACGGTGACAAAAGGGAGAGAGAGGGGGGTGAAGGAGATGAGGAGGAAAGCAGGGCGGAAGAGGGTTGGAGCAGTGAAGAAAGAGGGTGGAAAGAGACGACGGGAGGAGAGGCCACAGGAGGGAGGAGTGAAGAAGAGGAGAAAGCTGCCGTGGAAGAAAAGGGTGTGTCGAGGAGAGTCAAGGAGGGCAGAGGAGAGGAGAGGAAGCTGGTGTGGGATAGAGAGGAGATGATCGCAAGATGAGTGGAGGAGGAGGCGAGGAGAAGAGTTGGGGCAGAGGCGGTGAGGGGAGAAGAGGAGAGGGTGAAGGACAGGGGGAGGGATACCGGGCAGGCGGAAGGATGGAGGCTAGCGAAGCAGAGAGGGGAGGAAGCGGAGAGGGGGGGGGTAGGGAGAAAGGGGGAGGGTCAAAAGGATCAAAAGAAGAGGCGAAGAGAAGAGAGGAGGAGATTGAGAAGACAAGGAGACTGAAGGAGAGGGTAAGGAGGCTAGAGGAAGCAAGAGGGAGCAAAGAGAGAGAAGAAAAAGGAACGTGGTATGGAGGGGGCTGGACGGGAGGGATGCAGAAGAAAGGAGGGGTATGATGGAAAGGGTGGTGGAGAAGGTGCTGGGCAGAGAGCCGAAGATCAGAAGGGTTTGGGAAAGAAGAGGGGTGGGAGGGAGAGAGGTTGTGATAGTGGAGATGGACGATGAGAAAGAGAGAGCGGAGCTGCTGGAGAGGTATGGGGTAGTGAGGCAGAGGTAGGGGATAGGTGTGGACGAAGATCTGACGATGCAAGAGAGAAAGGCGAGGTGGACGCTGTTGGAGAAGGCGAAGGAAGAAAGAGACAGAGGAAGGAAAACACGGGTAGAGACCAGAAGATTGTGGGTGGATGGAAGGGAGATTGAGTGGAACGATGTCGAGGAGAAGTCGGAAGAGAAATGAGGGGAGGAGGAGCGGAGAGCGATGAGGGGTGAGGGGAAGGGGGTAGGTAGGAGGAAAGGGCGCGGGGATGAAGGAAGGGAGAGGAGAAGGAGCTAGAGAGGAGGGAAATGGAAAGGGTAGAGAGCGAGGATGGGAGGGAGGGATTGAGATTGTAGAAGGCTGTAAGGTCAGGTCGGGATAGAAGGGAGACTGAATTGTAAAGGGTTGGGCACGTCCCTAAAAAACGCCAGGGTAGAGGGCGAGGGTGGGTGGGTGGGAAAGAGACTGTAGAAGGCCGTAAGGTCAGGTCGGGTTAGAAAGGAGTCGGTTTTGTAAAGGATTGGGTACGTCCCTAGAAAACGCCATAAACTGTATGAGGGAGGAAGAGAGGAGAGGATTGGATGTCTGTTGTAAAGGGTTGGGTACGTCCCTGAAAAACGCCACTTATGTAATGTGAGTGTATAAGTGAGGTGGAGATGTGTAAAAGGTTTGGGATCGTTCCTTGTGAAAAACGCCTTTTGAATCCTGAGAGGAAATGAAATAAAGAATACAATACAATGCACGCAAAGAACGAATATCCGCGATATACAAAGCACGCCGGGGGCGCGTGATACTCTCGTACAACACGCCGGGGGTGCGTGATACTCTCAATAGGAGCGAAACTCCTAGCGTTATTCGCGAAACACAATAAATGAAAGGAACTCTTATAGACGAAATATTATCCGCTAACTATAATACACGACATGAACGCATGACTCGGATGGAATGTACGCACCCGACCCATGACTCCGTCGCCTCACTCTCTAAGTACCGGGCGCGGTTACTAACGTGTCGAAGTACGCCGTCGCTTCCACGAATTATGATACGCCTAGATAACACGCAAAGACTAATATTAACGAGTGACTGTTGAGTCGATCCGGGAAGCTTAATCACGCAACACACAAAAGATCGCAGCGCGCGGCACGTGCTACTTGCCGACGGTCATAGGTACATACTATTACACGCAAACTCACGATCTGGGATTGTCGAGTCGAGATGAAACGGACCCCCGTAATCTGTCTACGGAGTAGCAGCGGGCGGGATATGTCTGAGACCCGTCGAAACGATACCGATAATCCCGAGGAATTCACAGCAATTACGCGTAGGCCGTTTAGGCGTGCAACCGACGTCTAAATCTCAGTCGGCTGCAAAATCATCCTTGTCGTCGAGCATGGCGACGAGGCGACCGAGCGTCGTGACGACCAAAGGCGAGGGCAAGAAAACGAAGGCTGAGGTGAAGCAAGTGCCGGAGGTGGTTGTGAGACCGCCTACACCGAGTCCGGAGAGTCAATCGGCTGAGCTGAGACCAGAGGACGACCTTGACACGACACTGCCCACGAACGAGAGCCTGGAGAACGACAACGTAGTGGACGAACTTTTGCGAGGATCGCAGATCCTTGTGCCCGACGCTGAGATGCAGGAGACAGCAGAAAAAGGTCAGATGACATAAATCTGTCCGTGAAGGACAAAACTCCTATAATAAAGACTTTACCTTTCCTTATTTTACGAAATATTTTTATGTTATGCGTAACAATAGCAATACGGAGAGAAATACCCGATTAAGACTGTTTTATTTTCATATTCATTGTATCTGTCAGACGACTGCACAGATAGCTATTATTATATTAATATCCTTTATTATTACGTTTTATAACATTTTCTATTGATTAGAATTAATTAAGATTAAGATTATCAGATTTGAATATATTTCGGTAGCGTTGTTAAATAATGCTAATTTCGATAAATGTAGTTTAGATTCGTTAATGTAGAGTCAATAGAAGTCGTTATGCCGAGTTTCAAGGTCCTGTGATCATTAATTAGCAAGTGCGTTAATTAGAGTGAGATTTTGAATTAATGGACTGAGAGGCTTAAGAATAGTTGTTTTTCCCCGTCCGCGTACCGGCCCATATGCCTGCTGGACGAGGTCGGCAAAATATTCGAGAGAATAATCGCCGAACGCCTTGTCCAGCACCTGTCCCGGAGGGAGGGTGGGGGCCTCTCCGACGATCAATTCGGCTTCCGTGCGGGGAGGTCCACCGTGGACGCAATACTGCGCGTCCTCTCCCGCACGGAGGCCGTGACAGGGGGGGGGGGGGTTGCGTTGGGGGTCGGTTTCGACGTCTCCAACGCATTTAATTCCCTGCCCTGGCCCGTCATAGGAGAGGCCCTAAAGAGGTTCGACGTGCCAGACTATCTGATCCGGCTAATAGCCGATTATTTTCGGGACAGGGGGCTAACATATGTCGATCAGAACGGGGTAACCAGGGTCGTACTCATAGAAAGAGGGGTACCACAGGGGTCCGTTTTGGGACCCCTATTATGGATTATAGGGTACGACCTGGTTCTGCGGGCTGCACTCCCCGCCGGCTGTTGGTTATCTGGTTATGCAGATGACATATACCTTGGCGTCGGCGGGGAGGACTGGCGGGAGGTAGTCAGACTGGCAATGTGGCGGCAGCGACAGTGGTGCGCGTCATTAGGCAGATGGGCCTCAAAGTTGCCCCGCAGAAGACACAGGCCTGCTGGTTTTTTGATCGGCTACGGCGTGGCCCTGGCAGACCGCGCAAAATTTTAACGGGTAGACCGGGTCGACCCGCCAGGGCGTACAACGTGCCGCCTGCCGTAGCCGAGCGGGCTCTGCGGGGCATGCCGCCGAGAGACCTCTGTCTAAATATAGAGGGAGTCCGCGTACCGATAGGCCCCCAGATGAAGTATCTGGGGGTCTGGCTGGACGGCGAATTGAGCTTCAGCGAGCACATTGCCCACGTGGCTCCAAGGGCGAAGGGCGCCGCTAATAGCCTGGCACGGCTACTGCCCAATGTGGGTGGAGCCAACGGGCATGTACGTCGCCTCTACGTGGCGGTGATACATAGTATCATTTTGTACGGTGCACCCGTGTGGAGCGAGCGGGTGGTTGCCAACCCCCGGCTCAGGCAACAGCTCACGGCCGCTTAGCGCATCATCGCGCAGCGAGCGGCCAGGGTGTACCGTAACGTGGGGGCGACGGTCCTCGCCTGCATTCCCCCGATTACACTGATCACTGAGGCCCAAACCTGGGTCTATAGGAGGATCAAGGAGATCGAATCGGGGGGGGGGGGGGATAACATAGATATCCCTAGGGCGAGGGCCGCGCTGAAGCTCCAGGCGAGGGAGACCCTCCTCGACAAGTGGAGCGATTTGCTCGCCGATCCACGGCAGAGCGGGAGGAGGGTCAGAGAAGCCGTCCAGCCATTCCTAAGGGAATGGATAAAGGGAAGGAAGGTACGCGGACTGTCCTCCCGCACGGCACAGGTGCTGACTGGGCACGGCTGCTTTGGTCAGTACCTGTGCGAAGTCGTGGGGAAAGAGCGCACCACGCGCTGCCACCACTGCCCGGAGGGGGCGGACATGGCGCAGCACACGCTGGAGTTCTGTCCAGCGTGGGAAGAGCTGCGTCGTGCCCTCCGGGCAAGCACAAGAAATGATCTTTCCCTCCCGGCCATAATTGCCGCGGCAATGGGACCGGGGGGAAAGAAGAAATGGGACGCTTTTACCTTCTTCTGTGAACAAGTAATGTCACAGAAGGAGGAGGCGGAGAGAATAAGGAGGGGAGAAGTCGCATCCCCTCCCTCGGAAGAAGAGAGTGGCGACAGGCCGGTAAGAGGGCCACGGCCGCGGCAACAGAGGAGAGCGCGTCGTCCACGTCGCGGCGGCGCGCGCAACAGGGCGGCCCCTCCTGGCAGAGGGGTCCCTACCACAGACCGGAGGGGTCAGAGGGGGACAGTCGTCCCCCCTCCCACTCCACCTAGGTCCTCCTCCGACGAGGAGAACAGTAACGGAAGAGCACATTTGCCGCGACCGGCGCGCTTCCGCCGGCGACAACCTCGCCGAGCGTGCCGGACTGACGGTAATCTGCGAGACATCTCATCATCGGATAGCGATTAACCCAACGGAGGGAGGGTGGACGCAGCAAGCGTCCACTGCTCCCCCTCCTGAAGGGCCCCGCCTGCTTAGGGCGGACAGTCGGAGACGTGAAGGACGAGATAGGTTGAGGCACACAAACCGCACTTGTCTCCCTCTCCTCCCCATCCCTCCTGAGAGAGGGGAGGAAAAAAAGAAGAGGACATCATTCTTTCCTCTCCGCGTACAGACCGCGAATACACGCGCGGAGGACAAGTCATGGGGTGCGGGTGCATGGACCGTGAAACCATGTGCCCGCAACAAGAACCCCCCTCCCCCCCTGCGAGGAACGGCGGATTGGAGTCGTGGTCCCTCCAATCCGCCGCACATGAATAAGTCCGGACAAATGAGCTGGGAGAACAATCTCCTGGGAAGGCGCCAGACTGGCGCGTGCCGGGGGAGCTTCGGAAGAATCATAACGTTTCCCGGGGCTCCCCTAGTCAAGGCACCGTGAGGACCGCCATGGAGTTTTAGCCGGTAAAAATCCGGCACTCCCTTCGCCTTTCACGGAGGCGATGGGGTCTTCCCCCTCCCACAAGAGGGGGCTATCGGCCGGTAGTAGAAGATTTCTCCACGTAAGAAAAAAAAAGGAAAATACAATGTCCAGTCGACGATTCGTGATCGCAGAGTTTACTGATGGAATTCAAGTTATACCAACAGTATGGTTTGAAAGTAAAGATATGTGCAAATATCCATCACATTATAAAACAGATCAAAGAATCAGAAAAGCAGTAGAAAAAGGAGAAGTACCAAGCATTCGGTGGACATCCCATAAAGTTATTCGGACATTTGGCAAATATTGTAAGTATTTTAACAAAACGATATTCTATTAGAAATAAACATAACAGTATTTATACTGTTTAGTACTCCAATGATGTATTTAAATAATATTTTCAGCCTTAGAAGAAGCTTATGAGAAATCAGAAAGGGCCCTTTATATATCAGACTTGAATACGGAGAAGGAAGGAAAAGAATATAGGAAAGAGAGAGCAGCGAAAGTATATTCACCGCCATGGTCAGAAAGCGAGGAAGAGCGATATACAAATGTACCATCTCCTCCACATCTTTCTCCAAAAGGTTATTATAAATAAATTCAATACACATAGAATGTTTAGAAATCACCGCGTATTTAATATTTTAGTAAACAAGAAATGGACACACACACACACACAAAACAACATAGTAAACTCGTAGTAAACTTTTTCACCAAAAACCATAGTGGTAATTACTAAATATGTTGTAAGTGCTGGATAGAAAATTCATTAAGGACTAGTACTACTATATTAATGCCTTGCAACGTTTTCAGTTAAACGATACAGAAACGTTGACAATAATGACAATGAATATATACGTAATGCACGTACAAAGGATGTCACTTCCCGGGGTGTTACGAGACATGATTCCGATGGATCGCCGACAATGTCACACGAAGGCTCACGTTCATTTTCACAAGGTGAGCAAACTTTGTTATATGAAGTATAGTACTTGTACGCTGAAATAAAAAAATTATCTTCTCTTTTTAAATATAAAAAAATATAAGACAAATGATGTAAATTAGTACATACATTTTCTTTTTTTTATGTTTACGTAGATCCAAGTAACATAAGGGGCTAGTCATGTGGAAGAAAAGAAGAAGCGATCTCTACGTACAAAGGACCTACAAAGAATCGGCAGGGTATGAATCGGCATATCGAGACATTCCAGGAAGTTGGCCAATCAATTTCCACACAGAAAAGTGGAGAGGGAGCTCATGAGAGGGAACTCATGCTAGATAATGATAATTTAAATTATCAATTATCACAAGCAACATTTGGTAAGCTAAAATTATTTATGAGCCTGAAAAAATGCAAACTGCCCAGTAAACAACAAGTAAGATTAAAATTGTATTAATGTTATAATTTGTCACTCGACAATGTAAATGCAATATAATTACATATGTGTTATATTGTTTCCTTTTTGCATTGTTGAGTGGTAAATTATAACATTGATTATCCTTAGTTGATGTTTAATGGGTAAATAACTGTACTTTTTTGTGAATTTCTTATGTCTAGTAGCAGAGCACTAATTGTGTGTAACAATAAATAATGTACTTTGTATGTGCAGAGAACCATCTAAAAAGATTGACCCGAGAAATAACCGTCATAAAGTATGATGTTAGACAGGGAAATGCTTTATTGGATATATTAGTGAAGAGAACAGACGAAGAGAAAAAATTACAGAATCCAACATATTCTTTTGAAGACATTGAAGATTTATTTCCCTTGAAGACAACGTTCCAAGTAATAGAGGTTGAAGAAATTTTAAACGACCCTAATTCCCAACGCGCCAATTCTATTGTAAGCAGATGTATAATTTATTAGCTTAATAATATTGTCAGAGTCCAAAAGGACAAGAACCCCCATTTTAACAGTAATAATGTCATATATAAAATTTGCTGTAATAATTGCGATGCATCCTATGTGGGTCAGACTAAACGACAGCTAAATACCAGATTGAGGGAACATAAACATAATGTCGCATTAGAGCCGTCGAGACATTCAGTAGTCTCAAAACACACTATCTCACTTAATCATTCCTTTAACTGGGATGCAACACGAATCTTAGATTACGAGTGCAATTATCGGAAAAGAATCATTTCCGAGATGATTCACATTAAAGAACAAACCAATGGGATCAATTTGAATACAGACACTGAGTCTCTTGACGACGTCTATTTTGACATACTAAGTGAACTCTCTAGCTATATGTATAAACACTGACTATGCGACATCGACTATCTCACACATCTCGCGACCGCAGTAACAGTACGTCCTCGTTCCGAAATACACAGTTCTTATATACGCTCTTCCAAACACAAATTTCGTTAGCGGGACCACTTATGTAAGTCGATCATCTTTTATTAGGAGAATTAAATGTATGACTAATTATTTCCTTCCGGACATAGTTGCCACTAAGGATGGTCGCGCTAACACGATTTCGATGTAATATCTGTCGCTACAACCTCCGTTTTGCCTCCGCTTTACCACCAATACACAACGTTAATTCAAACGCCGAGCACAGCTGAAGATACAATGGAACTTCATAGAGGATTATTGTGACAAAAAAGTATTGTATCCGCACTGCTGTTAATTGCGAATTATTACAACCGGTAATTAATCGATTGTACTTTCGAACCATATAATAGCATGAATTTGAATCTGACTTTGACCTCGCTTCTATTTGTATGTATCCGTTCATCGACATTGACTTTATAATTTTAAATGTTTCTCATGTGAACTCCAACAAATATTTCTTATTATTAATTTATGCCCTGAGGAAGACCAAGTAATGTCGAAACGTTGGCTATATGATATCATTAAAATTTGAAATTTATATATGATTTTTATTAACACCTAATATTGCTCTGAATATAGGCCGTAATATTATTATGTATAATTTATTATTTGTATCCCAGATAGCATAAAATATTTATAAAATATTGTATGGTGTCTGGAATGCTCTTTTTGTGCTTCATATATCCATTATATATATACATATATATATATTTCTCAATTTTGCAGCGTGCGTATGTACAATCAATAGGAGGAAGTAACGTTGATGATGCTGGTAAAAAGGTCTCTCTACAAAATATTCTCAAACAGATTAGCGGGCAAATATAACTGGGAAGGCCGACGCGGAAAAGATGTTGCTGCCCCGATTATGACATTAAGTAATAAAACAATAATGTATAAACATATGGAATAATATAAGGTTAAGAAATAGTATAACATCAAGAAGGCCGCCCGAGTTACGATAAGCCCCGTCAGCGAGATTGGGAGTTGCGCGACCGGCCTAGATCCGATCGTGCAACTCAGCATTAACGAAGGACAGACGGAAGATACAAAAGGAAGCGCGAAGAGACGACATCAGGCCAGTGGAGTCAGGCAGTGAACGGGCACGTTAATTAATCGTAATTCGGTACGAGTGGAATAAAGCTGTTTATTAAAGTACATTAGAGTCCATTCAGTGCCTCAACCTTCCCGTGAAAACACAGAAACCCGGTGCCCAGACCACGGGCACAACAAAACTGGTGGCAGCGAGCGGGATTTCACGACCAGGAAGGACTGGAACGGCAGCTGAAACAGAAAAGTGAATCGTTAAGGCGGTGCGAAATCCTCAACGGAGACACGACAGCCAGATTCAGCAGCAGCGGAACATCCGGTAGCAGCCGACGAGGGACAACGTTCAGCGTAACCCGAGACGGCGCGGCACCGACCTACCGCAACGGAGGCTCACCGGCAGACAAAGCGGCACGAGCACCGATAAGCAACATGCGACTAGCGACCATAATGTAAGTCGATAAGCACTCTATAGCGCAATTACCGTAGATGTCGGAAAGCGATAATCCACCTGCGGGATTAAATCAATCGTGGCTCCATAGCGAGACGTCACGACGAGCGCGTAGAAATAGCCCGTTAAGCCCCGTTCAAGCGGCCGAAGAAGGCGTAAGCAACAATCGCAACAGCATGCGTAGAAACTTAGACGCGTATTATTCAAGCGAAAGCGATTCAGAACCGGAACTACATCCTAATATCGTAGTCGAACGCGAATTTCCATTCGACGATTTAGACGCGAGTTTAATAGGAAACAATAACTGCCCTGAGGAAAATAGACTCCACCCCTCACACGCGTACGCACAATCCGAAGACACCGACAGCACGATCAGTAGACTATCCGAACGACGAGCGTTTTCACTGACGTCATACGATAGCAGCATATTTAATCCTCAAGAATATTACTCCGCGTCAAGAAACGTAAACGTAATCGAGATGGCGGAAGCAGGAAACAGCAATCGCGACAACCGCGACGCGAACAACGATAATGTACAGGTAACCCCCGAGGATATCAACGCCGAGATAGAGCGGCTTCATGGCGTGTTATCGCAACAGAGAACCCCGGCGAGTAACCGCAACCGAGTGCACGCACCGGCCGGAATACAGCCGAACGATAGAGACGTCATCCTCGACGAGATACTACACGGAATCCGCAATCTACAAAACCGCGTAGAGCAATTAGAAACGGCGAATCCCGAACGCCGCGACATTTACGCGAGACGCGAGCAAAGTAACCTCCCGTTCGAAGTAACATACGGACGAACGTCGTACGATATTCGAAACCAAGCGGAACGCGCAATCGGATATCTACGTCTAAAAGAGGTACGCGACATGATACCCGAGTTCGACGGAACCTCGAGCAGACTGCAAGAGTTCTTAAGCGCCGCGTCATACGCAATAAAAAATATAAATCCTATGGAAGAAGGAACCTTATTAGAAGCAGTGCTATGCACGAAGCTAAAGGGAAGAGCAATGATAGATTTTCAAACGCGAGAGATACGAGACTTCGCACAATTAAAGAAGGAATTAGAAACTTGTTACTTGAGCCGAAAGAGTACCACACACTTACAACTAGAATTCAATACACTCAAGCAAAAAACCGGAGAAAGCGCGAGAGCATTCGGATTAAGAGCCGACAAGCTAGCCATGGAACTATACGATTCCATGATAGAAGGTAGAAATCACATCATAGAAAGCAAACGAACGATATTAGAAACAATTCAGCAACAGGCATTACAAAATTTCCAACTAGGATTGAGAGGCGAGATCAAGTTACTTGTCCGAGCCCAGCATTTTGCAACGCTGCAAGAAGCGATTGCCGGAGCGAGCGCCGAAGAAAAGGTGAACGGACCGAGCGGAAATCCGCCGCGTCCCAAAAATAATTACGCTTACACGCCGCAACCGCGTGATAACCGACCGACTATTCAATGCCAAAAATGCGGAAAATACGGGCACCACGGAAGGGAATGTCGGACCAGTAGATACGCGAACCGTTTCACCTTACCGAAACCCGATAGGACACCCCGCGTAAATGCAATAGACAAAGTCTGCAACTACTGTAAGAAGGCAGGACACCTACGCGAGGAGTGTTGGATATTAAACGGTCGACCAAATAAAGAGCGAACAAACCACGACAAATCAAATAATTCGCGAGGGCAAGGCAGAAATTTTCACCCAAAAACGAGTGGCCCGAGAAAAAAGAACAGTACTTCAGCCGCGAACAGCGATGAGGAAGACAAGGAGGAGGAGACAAAGAAGCGCCGACCTGCGCTAGAGTATCAGGTGTCGCACATGACTAACAAACTGCGGAAGCATACAGGGCTGGACTTAATCACTCTGCCCATGCGAGAAGCGAAGCGCGGAAAAATGAATTTGCTGTTTGATACAGGAGCGGCCGTGTCAATAATTAAAGTCAAGCATTTGAAAGGCGAAACATTGATAGAAGAAGATAGAATGGCACTCACGGGAGTGACCGGACATAAGGCCCATACAATTGGAAAATTCAAAGCGACCATTGATTTAAAGGACAGAAAAATCAAGCACACGATATATGTCGTCACGGACAATTTCCCGATCGAATACGACGGAATATTAGGAGTGGACTTCATAAAGAAGCATCACGCGTCATACAGCTACGAATCGAGCTCAATACAAATAGGGAATAGTACTTTAAAATTGTACCCGTATAAAAAGATGACGCTAAAACCGCGAAGCGAAACCATAGTACAAGTCGCGACCGATAAGAATTCACTAGGAGTAATACAGGCAGAAGAAACCTTGCCAGGAGTGTTCATAGGAAACTGCCTGGTGATGCCCGAAAATTTTCTATGTACGGCGAGCATATTAAATACGACTGAAAAGACGGTCGAAATGCTCATGCCGCAAGTCTCACTAGAAGATTTAGAGCCCGAAGAAGCAGAAGAGATAGAAGTTAACCAAGTAAACCAAACAGAAGAAACAATGCCGCGTAGTGAGAAAGTAGCAAAATTAATACGAACGCAGCACTTGAATGAGGAAGAAAAGAAAGCCATTACGGAGATTTGCAGAGATTTCAGCGATGTTCTACATCTGGAAGGAGAACCACTGACATGCACCGATATCGTCGCGCATAAGATTACCACCAAGGCGGGCAGCGTACCGGTCAACGTCCGACCGTATCGCTTGCCGGAGAAACACAAGGAAGAGGTGAATAGACAAGTAAAAGAGATGTTAAAAGACAAGATTATTAGGCCTAGCACGAGCCCATGGAACGCGCCGTTGCTAGTAGTCCCGAAAAAAAGAGACGCGTCAGGAAAACAAAAAATGCGAGTGGTGATAGACTTTCGATTTGTAAACGATCTGACGGGGAGGGAGATTCCTTTCCTCTGCCCATTATAACAGATATCTTAGACCAACTAGGAAACGCAAAATATTTTACCACGCTTGATCTCGCCTCGGGATACCATCAAATCCCGATGGAAGAAGAAGGTAAGGAAAAAACAGCGTTCTCCACCCAATATGGACATTACGAATACAATCGAATGCCCTTTGAACTAAAAAACGCCCCAGCGACATTTCAACGAGCCATAATAGCCGTCCTAGCCGGACTCGTAGGACTACACTGCTTAGTATATCTAGACGATATAATCGTATATGGAGCAAGTCTGCAAGAGCACAATAAGAGACTAATTGAAGTGCTAAAGCGATTGAGAAAATACAAATTGAAACTACAGCCGAATAAGTGCGAATTCCTGAGGAAAGAAGTGACATATCTCGGACAGGTGATAACGGAAAACGGAATCTCGCCAGACCCGTCAAAACTAGAAGCGGTGAAAAACTTTCCGAGACCAACGAAGGTAAAAAACATCCAGGCTTTCGTAGGATTAGCCGGATATTACTGAAGATTCATTAAAGACTTCTCAGCGATCGCCAAGCCACTCACAAAAATAACCAGAAAAAATACCCCATTCGAGTGGAAGGCAGAACAGCAAAACGCATTCGACATTCTAAAAGGAAAACTAACTACAGCGCCAGTACTAAAATACCCAGACTTCTCTCGAGAATTTGTAGTGACAACCGACGCGTCAGGCTACGCGATCGGAGCGATACTGTCACAAGGGAAAATAGGCCAAGATCAACCCGTGGCGTATGCAAGCCGAGTACTGTCAAAAGCCGAGCAAAATTACAACACGACGGAGAAAGAGCTATTAGCGATAGTATGGGCGGTAAAACACTTCCGACCGTACGTTTACGGAACGAAATTCACCATAGTGACAGATCATAAATCATTGGTATGGCTGTTTAATGTAAAAGACCCAGGCTCACGATTAATACGATGGAGATTGAAATTAGAAGAGTACGATTACACCATCGTACATAAGGCCGGGCAAGAGAATAGAAACGCTGACGCGCTGAGTCGACATGTGCCGACAGACATCAATAAGATAGAGAAGGAAGAGAACAACTACCAGGAGAGCGAAAGAAAATACACAGAGGAAGAGAAGCAAAACATACTGTACGAATACCACGATGCACCTGTGAGAGGACATCAGGGCGTGGAACGCACCGTAAATAGAATAAGGCTGACGCACAATTGGAGAGGATTAACGAGAGATGTCGAAGACTACATCGCCAAGTGCGAATTGTGCCAGAAAAATAAACTATCGTGAAGAAATAAGGCACCGTTAATAATTACAGACACCGCGAATAAACCGTTCGAAAAATGTGCGCTAGACATTGTAGGACCACTGACGGTGACCGACAACGGAAACAAATACATCCTCACGTTTCAGGATAACTTGTCAAAATTTAGCAAAGCGATACCTGTACCAAATCAAGAGGCAAATACAGTCGCGAAAGAATTTGTTACGAAGATCATCTTCGAGTACGGCATCCCAGAAAAAAATACTAACAGACAGAGGAACAAATTTCCTGAGCGAGATATTTAAAAGCACGTGCAAGTTATTGAAGATAGAAAAAATTCAGACAACGGCCTATCATCCGGAAAGCAATGGAGCGTTAGAACGCTCCCACAGAACATTAGCAGAGTACCTGCGACACTATATTAACGCGGACCAAACAGACTGGGACGAATGGACACCGTACGCAATGTTCGCGTACAACACGACGCCGCACACGGCGACCGGGTTTACACCCTTCGAGCTCGTATACAGGCACCGCGCGACACTACCGACGGCACTGTCCCAGCCGCCGAAACCAACGTACACGTATGACGATTACGTGCAGGAATTAAAAGAAAAATTACGCGCAACGCAACGAGTTGCTAAGGCGCACTTGAAGGACGAAAAAACAAAAGCCAAGGAGACGTACGACAAGAAGACAAAAGAAATCAGTTTCCGGGTAGGAGATAAAGTGCTATTGCATGACGAGACGGTACGTAGAGGGAGATCGAAGAAATTAGAATCCCCGTGGATAGGACCGTATGAAGTGATCGAAAGACATTCCGACGTTAATTACACGATAAAAAAGGGAAGAAAAACGACGCGAGTGCACGTAAACAGATTAAAGCACTTCGTAGAGCAATAAAAGCAGCGCAAAAAGACGAAATAAGCAATAGTACGTAGGCGTTAGAAATAGGTGAATAGGTAGGATTTAAATAATAAGTACTTACCGAAAATTAAATACGGCGAATCATCCGCACCTCCCGCCGACCGGTGGCCACATCTAAGGACACCTCCAGCGGATAGATAGGCACCCAGGTGCCCGGGCGGCCCACCTCCGCGTAAGGGGGAGGGGGCGAAGAGGGTCCCGAAGACAAATCTGCAGCGATCCGTACACTAGGCGCACTAGGCGCCACACGCACGGCGCCCGCGCGAGCGGCGCGCAACCAATACGAGCGCCAACACGCGTCGCAGGTCGATGGCACAAAAAACCTGTCGCACAATCTGCACCGCATGGTTGTTGAAAATTTTATATTCGCTCGCGACAAAGACTCAGAGGCGACTAAACGCGCGAAGAAAAAAAAAAAAAAAGTCTCAGGGGAAGATACAATAAAGCCGAGATAGAAATTCGGAGAAAAGTAACGTGAGTCCTTATCTTAAAGGACGCTGATCGTCGTTCAGCACTTCGCGAAAAATGCGACACCTGAGACGGCCCCACCGTATGAGGTACGACAATTCAGCAGCGAGCCAGGAATCTACTTTGAAAAAAGCGGACAATTACAGCAAGTAGAAGCTACATGGAAATTAGCGATTAGAATAGAGGTAGCGGCCCTAGGAAATCGATACCATCAACTCCAAGAATTTTTGAAGCAAACAGAAAAATTATGCGAAACCGTTCTAGCCATGGAGACACAGCAGATGTGCAAAAATATTCTCCGTACAATAGAAAAAGACAACGAAAAATTAACGCAATTATTAACGCGATACAGGCGATATATAAAACCAACGATAATAGACGTGGTTTAATAGACGCGATCGGCACGATCAGCAAAACGCTGTTCGGCACTATGGATGCCGACGACGCGAAACACATACAGGAGCAGCTTGAACTGGTACAAAATCAGCAACAGACTCTACGGCACACCGCGAAAAATCAATTAAAGGTGATAAATGCCACAATAGGCCACATGGAGGCATTAGAAAAATCGTTATACTACAACGAACAACTGCTGACAAACGTCACGACACGAATGCAGCAGGAGATAGCCAAGTTCACGAGAAGAGAAGAAATAGACGAACAGTTAATAATACTAACCGCAATTACGGAAGATCTAATAGAAGACGTGAAAGATACACTAGACTACCTCACCTATTCGCGAGAAGGAATCATACTCACTCGATTACTACCGATCGAAAAGATAATAACCGAATTAAAAGAGGCAACGTCACAACTGACTAGAGGATCTCATTTTCCATTCAAAGTCAGAGTAGAAAATTGGAACGATATACAAAAGTACGTGGAAATTAACGCATATTACGATAACCCGAATATTTACACGATAATTAAATTCCCCGTGGTAGCATATCCCGTGTACGAAATAATACGAACAACACCACTGCCCGTGTATAACCACGCGAATATCTTTACATTTCTAAAAAGTACTTACGATATCTTAGCAATAGATAAGGAAAATCACAACTATATAACGTTAGAGGAGCGAGATCTAAACGATTGTAAGCGAAACGGAGAAAAATGTATATGTAACCGAAATTACCCCGTGTATTTTATAAAGGCCGACGCACCATGCCAGGTGCAAGTATATGTAAAAACGCCAGGATATGTAAACACTTGCGAAAAGCGTCAAATATTGTCAAACGTAACGCTATGGATAACGTTAACCGAACCACAAGCGTGGCTATTCTCAACGCCGAAGAAACAAAAGCTAACCATACAATGTAACGATCAGGCGGAACAAAAAATAGAAATAGAGTGAACCGGAAAATTAAATATAAACGAAAACTGTAAGGTAACTACACCCGACATAATAATAAAGACGAAGCGACAGACAAACATGAAATCTATACAAATGCACCTAGCGGACTTTAATCTAACACTACCTACCGAAAATAGACCGACTAAGGAACAAGCGAAAAAAGAAATTAGACTAGAACCTGTAATTAGAAATTCGAACGAACTAAGGGAACTAAGCCTAGACATAAGCGAAATTAATAAAGAATTGGACAAAACCCCAGATAGCCTAATAAAAAATCCGTATGTAATGTACCCCGTAGGATCAACCCTGACAATAATAATTATAATAAGCGTAATAGGAATAATTAGCTATATAATAAAAAGAAATAAGAGACCAGCGAGCGCCCGACCACACATACAGAGCGATCCAGCAATGCTGTATTAGTAGATAAGGAAAATGTAACCGCCAAAAATAATAAAACGAATAAACCGTCCTACTAGAAATAGAAGTAAGATAAGCAACGAAACATTGTAACGAAAACTACCGACCGTAGTTGCCTTCTCTCAAAGGGGGAGGGATGTTGCGGCCCCGATTACGACATTAAGTAATAAAACAATAATGTATAAACATATGGAATAATATAAGGTTAAGAAATAATATAACATCAAGAAGGCCGCCCGAGTTACGATAAGCCCCGTCAGCGAGATTGGGAGTTGCGCGACCGGCCTAGATCCGATCGTGCAACTCAGCATTAACGAAGGACAGACGGAAGATACAAAAGGAAGCGCGAGGAGACGACATCAGGCCAGTGGAGTCAGGCAGTGAACGGGCACGTTAATTAATCGTAATTCGGTACGAGTGGAATAAAGCTGTTTATTAAAGTACATTAGAGTCCATTCAATGCCTCAACCTTCCCGTGAAAACACAGAAACCCGGTGCCCAGACCACGGGCACAACAAAGCGCCATTACACAAACTTGCGTTAATGAAACTGATTTTCAGTAAGTATTCACGCAACCATCTCTTCACAAATATGAAATATATTGAAGTGACTAATATAAACAAGTAATTTAGTTTTTTTAATTTATCTCATGGAAATTATAATATTTTTCTAGAATCTGTTCTTCGAAATGTGCCAGATTCCGATCAAAAAAGAATCCAACGAAGGGTTATGGAATGGTTCCGGCACTCAAAGGCAAGAAGTGAAAACGAGGAAAAACGTAACGCACAAATACACGCAAGAGAACATCAAGAGGCAGACATGGATAGAGCGTGACATCATTATTACTTAATATTTCACCGTTATGTGTATATCATATGTATAATAACTATAAAATATGTATAATAATAATATGTTATTATTATGTTGGACGGTTACTAATGATTATTTTCAGGATACTTGATCAAATAGCCAATGATGAAATATAACATATTTGAAAGTTAGACTTGGTTAGATGGCGCGTGTGTGAATGGTAGAGGTGAAAGTGCGTTGTGTGATTTTAGCTTTGTTTCTGGGTTTAAAGATTAGTATGGGGCAAGTAGGGATAATGGAAAGATAGGGTGTAAGCAGGGGATGCGATGAGAATGAAGGGAGATAGTAGGATGCAAGTAGAGAAAAGTAATATAAAGTATTCAGAGAACGTGGTAGGATGAGGTTATGGAGACGAGTCAGTTAGGCGGTACAGGCGGTAAAGGTAATGTAGGTAAAGTAGGGAAAGTTTCGATCGATGATTGTAAAGAAGATTGTATGATAAATGATTAGCTAAGGAGTCTTCGGCCGTAAATTAAGTATAGGTTAAGAAGATAGTTGAAAAGTTGACATGTTGAACTCAGAACACATGTAAATCTTAGATTGGAAAAATTTTAGACTAGGAAATATAGGATCAAGAATAAGAAGAGGAAGAAGAGGTAAAGGGTAGAAAACAGAGGAGAGGACAAGAGGTAGGTGAAAGAAGCGCTGTTATAGAAGAGGTTATACGAAACAAGGGAGGATTAAATGTGAAGAGGATTATCGAAGAAGAAAGAAGAAAAAAGTAGTCGTAAAAGCTCTAGAGTTCCGGGTCAATGGAAATGAAAAGAAGGAAGGTGAAATAAAACTAGGACACAAGGATGGGCGGATCCAGAGGTGTTCTAGGAAATGGAAAGTAAAAGAAGATAAGTATAGCTGAGGAAGGGTTAAGCCAATGATGAAGAAGAGAGAAGCTGAAAAGAAGAAAGGAAAGGTAAGGTAAAGGTAAAAGAAGATGGAAATAGGAAAAGGAGTAAACGAGGACACGCAAGGCTTGGTGAGATAAGGAGTGGAAGGAGGAAAAATAAGAGGTATGAACGTTACAGTTTAAGAAAGGACACAGCAGTTTTCTGGAAATATTAGAATCTTTGGATGACACGGATGCGAATCCAGGTATATTAATTATGCAGCGGCAGATAGGAGGTATGAGAAGATAAATAGAGAACGCGCACGCGCGGAGGAAATAAATGTTGCTTCGGTGGGAACGAGAGAAGAAGAGCTGGGAGGCAATTTACTAGGAGTGGAGAGGAGCAGTGCCGAGGAATCTGGCAAATAAGGAAGAGGAATGGAGCGATTCGAGGGCACAGAAGTTATTTGAGTTAAATTAGGAATGAATGCAAAAGATCAGGAAGATTAGGAAGATAATATATTGGAAGAGAAAAGAAGAGGAGGGAGGGGCATATAGGGAGGTGTGATGAGTTTGGTAGGGCTGGGGACATAGGAAAGCATTAGTTAGGTAGCAGGAGATTTGTTATTAGTCAAGTTTGTTATATGTATTGTAAGATGAGAGAGTTGCGTTAATATTTGAAGATAAAGGTAAAGAATTATTAATATATTAAGATGTGGTTGAAAAATAGGAAAATAGTTGTAATATTAAGGTAAAGGTAGGGATAAAGAAAAAGAGAGAACTATGTTTTGGAGTATAAGGTTTATAGAGAAAATTGCATTGATTTAGATTTCAAGTTTTATAAGTTTTAGGATGCAAGGAATGTTATTTTAGAGACAAAGCGAGATATGGGTCTAAAGGAGATTTGAGAAGAATTTAGAAATATATGAAATATATGGAATATTAATATTAGTTGTTGCGCGTTGTGGTAGGAAGGTATGTGTGTGTGTATAGGTGAATAATGTCAGTTTCTTGGCTTACTGCTGAAGCGGACTAGGTTCAAGTATTTTTGAGTTTAGGTTGTGAGTTTAACGTGCAAATAATGGGTTTAGTCGTTTAGGATTCAAGGGATGGTTTTTCTAGAAGAAATTCAAGAAAGTACGGAATAAGGAATTAACAGTTGCACGCGTTAAGTTAAAAAAGTTGGTATGAGTGTGTCTAAGGTATATTGTAAACCAAGTCCATTTCGTGGCTTTTTGTAGCTGAAATTAAATAAATCTATCTAACATATTTGAAAGTTTTCAATAACTTATATCATGTGTCGTACATTTGTGAGCGTTTCTGAGGCTACCACAAAATTCAAAACATTAATTTAATTAGTCTTTTTCTATTAATTCAGATTAACTTTTGTTTAATGCACCAGCTCGCGCAGGAGTCAGGTCGAATGATTTGATGATGAGGAGAGACGAACTAAAGAGTATACTGTATTTAGAGTTTAAACTGATGGACTGTATTTGAATGGATGGGAACGATAACGATACTAATTGGAGACTGTATATTCGTGAGACGTTTACAATGCATGTAGAACAACTTTGCCATTAGATAATATTTGATCGACTAAGGAATGTTGTACAATAGTTAGAGCTGTAGATAAATACAAGTAAAAGAAATTGATTAGTTCAAAATAAACAGAGAGATCCTTTTTTCAAATTCTCTTGTTGACCTGATTGATATCTAGTTGCGAGAAATATCACTTGAGTCTAGACGAATAGGCACTTGATTCATGAAAGTATTCTGATATGTCTTTGAAGACAGATATTGACGTATTCAAGCGTAGTTTATTTATCGTAACTATCATCGAAAAGATCTCTGTAACACAAATAATCGAGCAGAATATTAAACATAGGCAGTAGGATGCACACAGATTAAGCAAACATGTATCAACAGGATTCAATATGAAATTAATGTGTAATCGCTACACTTCTTACATGTACTATAAATATGAACATATTACTTGTGAATTCGAAGAATTCTTTATCACTGTTGAGAATAAATCCAGATAAGAGAACGTATCGTTCAGACTGCTCATAAATCAATTCTAATTCGTAAAGAATAGTAATTATAATGAACAATTGATATCTTAATTCTAAGAAAATCACGCAAATTAGAACGCAGTATGTCGCAGGGTATTGTAATGTATGCATTTAATGCAAATTGTAATACGTTCAATGACCGCAGCAAATATTATAAGATTTAACGCACGCAAGAGAAACAGTAAAAATTGTTCTGAGTATTCGAAGTACAAAACGAAGTGACTTTTTACTCAATATCTTACGCCATGAATATGTAAGTCAGAGAGCTTGTCGCTAAACAGTTCGTTATATCAATCAAGAAATATTCAATAAAATTGCGATCGCACAAGAATTACGTTAATTGCTTTATTCTGAGCTCAGAAAGTCTGTCAATCTACTTTACTTAAGCGTGATGAACAGTAATGCAATGAAAAATAATGAATTGCGGTGTCGGCACAACTCATTGAGGTGATCCTCTTCGCAATAACTTACGATTCTGCAAAATAAAAAGGGAAGGACGTTGAGTTCCGTTCCCCACTAGACTGGTCTAACGATATCAACGGTGGACGATGTCCGCCTCTCAAAGATAATGAAGGTGAATGTTACCTGGCAATCCACCACGTGTGGATCACGCTCTTAAATGATGGTCACGGGGACCATACCTCAATAGTACCGACTCGTGGTACAACTGTACGTTAATATCCTTCCTTGGAAAGGATAATGGCTGCCGTCCTTCGTCTCAGGCATCGACGAGAAATAAATGACGACGCTATCTCTCTCTGTATCCAGTGGATCTAGTCGATCTGGCTGTGGTCTGGTCCTTACAGTAACACGCCGCGATTCCGTCCACAAGTAACGCGATCCGTTAACGACAATCTATAAATGTAAATAATACGACACACCAATGACTAGCAATGCCTCTAATCGCATTCACTTAGCGAACTTTCTAGATTTTGAGATACGAGAGCAGCGTGGCTCGATGATGTTAACGGATGGACGGACCGGACACGAATGCGCCTCGCTGCGCCGCAAGTACGTACGAGCATGCTAGCGCATGCGCCGTTACTTTTGCTAGAACGATATCGATATACTGTTTCTACGCGGTCCGCGCCGCGCGCGCGCGTACAATACAATGTACGTAGGAAACGGTAGCGATAGTTACCGCTGTCGCTATCCGTATGATGCGTGCGCAACTGTTTTGACTTAAACCGATTTGAAACACATCGTCGAATATACAGTCTCTCCATAAGTCCCATTCTCATTTAAGAAATCTACTTTCTCTTTTAAACAACTTTAGTCTCGATTTAATTTACAATTTTTACCTTTTTCAAATTCTTAGAACTATAAGAAGATAAAAAGTAAGTTAAACCGAGATTAAAATTAACTTGTATTGGTAGAAGTAGACATCAGTGAACAAAAAGGCAAAAGGCACAGGATAAGAATTAGTAACAGAGAAAAGAGCGTCCAGCCAGCATTAATGTGTAAATAATATACATCGTTTGGACATGTCAAAGGCTTTTAAAGGAAGTTAGGACGCATCTGAGTTTTTTTTTTACACATTTATGCTATCTAGGCAAATTGGATTATTCTTTTTTGCTCCTTCTATAAGTTTTACTGTCTCGATTAAAAAAATATATATTTATAATTATATGAATCTTCAATGTTTCACGGTTCTTCATGGACATGGACATTCTTTCCTCAAGTTGGAAATCGGGATTTATTATTTTCGGACAACGTTGTATTAAACGCAATAATTATTCTACGATAATTATATGTATATATACAAAATTGTCACGTTTAATGTAACGTTTTCCGAAAATTATTAGTTATATATATGTATATAAAATTACCTTTTCTTTTTCGCACGCACTCGAGCATGTCCTTCAGCATCTTCGTCTCTGTGTTTCTCTGTGTTTCAGGACTCCACGTGGTGTTCTGGCCGAATATATTGTCTGCACGTATCAACCGGGAATCAACGACAAGCTCAATGCTGAGACATTCAGAAAATCGAGGCTATAACGTACGCGCATGGTCAGCCTTGACAACATGAAGTTTCAGTGTTCAGTGCTGCAGACTCCGCAGCAAGCAAACGTCACACCGGTTTGCACTCATATATTATTAGAAATAAACATCCAGAAGAGGATGTATAGCTTTGATATGACTCGAGTAGCAAATTAGTTAGCCGACGATTGGCTGCTGTAGATATAACATTAGCCCAATGTTGACCAACTAATTTGTGCTGTTCGAGAAAGCTGAGTGTATCAGATTGCCCGTCTCATCCGTGTATATCATATGATACACGGATGATGACCTTGACCTTGACATATGTTGTCAAGGTCACCCTCCTGAGTGACCTTCAGAAAGTTTTAGCCGTCGCTCGTTTTTTATTAAAAAGTTATTAACAAAAAAAGTTTCGAAAATATAGCAGTTATTTTAAGTATTGAGAGGCATAAACGACTAATATTACGTCTTTTTTTTTTTAAGCAGAGAATACTTTATTTCGCGAGAAAGTCGCTACTTTACCAAAACACAACATTTAAAACAGTAAATTGTTGATAAATGAAGTCTTTTTGTTAAAGCAGAGAATACTTTATTATTGGTTAGTGACACGCTTTAAACAGTTAAATACTTTTAAAGCGCGTCATCTAACCTATATAGGTTAGTGACGCGCTTTACAAGTATTTAACTGTTTAAAGCGCGTCATTAACCTATATAGGTTAGTGACGCGTGTTACGTCCTGGGAACTCCACGATTTCCCCTTTTCGCGGGGCTAAGGTAGGCCTTAAGATTATGATAGGTAAACTAAGCGCGGACGGTTATCGATCGGGGAGTGAGCCTTGATCCCCTCGCATTCCATCTTTTATGACCAAAATGCCTATTTGGTTGGGCAACTAAAAGCAACCTTCCAGATGACAAACTACCGACAGACAGGACATACGTGATCGGTTTTATCAATTTTGTCTAGCCCATAGCTATAAACCCGGCGACACGACGCGCCGAGGAGAGCCTTAATCCCATGCAGAATTTGGTTAGGATCCTTATCGCATCACGCGACTAGCCCAAAGTTGGCCGCGGAATGTCCCGACAAACAGAGACAAGATCCAAAACGTGCTTTTAGAGATCCGTAAGAGCACGTGGCGGAATTTCTGTTTGCGATAAAGCTGCAATAAAGATTGGATGAAATACATTTGTCTGTCGATACTGAAAACAGGGACCGCGAGATAAGGGACCCCAATAAAAGAGGAATCGGCGATAGCTGAAAACAAATCAGTCACTGGAAGAATCGCTGGGTTGCACCCCCGAGAAGACAGTGGGGGCCTTACGAAAGGACTCACCAATGGAAAACCGGAAAAATCGATAACCGTCTCTAGCTTTCTAGGATAGGCGAAAAACTTAAGATCTGGCTCTTGGGTGAGAAACGTCTCGCCCAATAAGGAATCCTCCAGATAAAAATTAGAAACATCCCGCCAACCAGAGGTTCCCAAAAACGGAAACCAGACACCTCCCACAACGAAATCCACCCCTTCCATTCCTTACATTTTCCTATATAAACCCTGACATTGCGGCACTCCCCCTCAAAGCTTCTGAGTCTCCTCAAGCCTTGCAAGCTTCAGTCTTTCATCCAGTCACTACAATCGTGACAATTTAAAGTCTGTGCACATCGAGCCAGAAGTTTCTCCGTGCCACCTACTTCCGTTTCCGAGAAGGAGGTCCAACGATTCTCATCCGTTCAAGGATCATCAATTCTCAATCCGACCAGCGCCAAGTAGTAAGTTGTATATTCACTTCTTTTACTTATCCTCACTTTAGTGTCCAGAAGTTCTCTCGGTTAAACCTTAATCCATAAACCTTAAACATTAATCCTTCTAACCCTCCAATCTCTTTTTCTATATTATTCCTGAGTTAGCTGATTAATCGGCGGGCTCGGAGTAATCTGGTATTCCTGAGTTAGCTGATTTATCGGCGGGCTCGGAGTAATCTCCTTTCTATTCACTGCTGGGAACCTCAACAGATCCTCTGTCTTCAATTTCAACCCTTCCAAACCGAGTCGACTTCGCCGCGGTTAATGGTTTTAAAACAATTAACAGGGAATTAACTTATAGTGGATTCCCGCGGTCCCCCCTTTAAGAAATCTCGAAGGGCCGTAAAACACGAACATGATCGTCGGAAGCAACAAGCGCGAAGGAAATTAGAAAGGGCACGAATTAGCGCAGGTCCTTCGTGTCTCGCCATTCCACCGGCTCTACCAGCCTTTTCGGAGGAACCCTGTTCCTCACAGGAGCGTCGCCCTGTCGTTCCACCTCGGCCTATCGTTCTACCATCTCGTCCCTTCCCCACCTCTTCTCGCCCTGTTTGTCGCGTGGTCCCATTTCGCGTTGTCCCGGTCAACCGCGATCCCGCCACCCTGATTGAACCTCCCGGTTCCCCCTCCTCTTCCCGAAGTCCATCCCCGACCTCCTCGACCGCTTCGACTCTCGATCTCGAGGACCTCGATCCCGAGGTGGTTACTCTGGATTAGAATCACAGCGCAAAATTATTTAACATACATATACCTTACCCTTACCCATAGTTTATAACTATTTGTTAAACTCTTATCTCACCGTTTTTACCCCGAACATCTCTTTATATTTTAATTTAGATACACTTACACACCACACACATATTTTAATTAATTTCATGTAACCCCATTCTTAAACTAATTGTAGTAATAGCGGGCAGGATGTTTATTTTCAAATAGGTTCCCCTTTCAAATCCTGCCCGATCACCCCCGCATTTATGTAACACCCGCGAGAATAATACTCACTCATGACACACACACGCATCCGACATTCACACTTATAAATGTATTCAATTTTATTTGCCCTAATTCTCACTTATTGTTTACCTAGTTTATATTATCGTAATAAATATTTGTCTTATGTTAAACATTGACTCCAATCTGCATTCATTATAATTTAAGACCTCACCCACTACTCCTCCCTCTCTCGAAACTGCACGAGGTCCGATCCTAAGTTAAAGGGATTAAATTCCCTGACTTAAAAGAGGACCGACGATCGCACCGCTCACGGAAGGCGTCCTACCGTCTCCACGGACATTGACCCTTCCGGAGCCATTGAAAAGTGCGTTCGGGCTCGCGCCACGCGTCTCATAGCGTGTACCTGCGAGCGATATTCTTAAGCTTTTAGTTGCGTCCTTCCTTACCCCGACCCCTCTGGTTAGCCTCTCCTTCGCTTCCCAGTTTTTCTTATCCTAATCCTGGGGTTGGACGTAACACGCGCTTTACAAGTATTTAACTGTTTAACGCGCGTCACTAACCTATATAGGTTAGATGATGCGCTTTAAAAGTATTTAACTGTTTAAAGCGCGTCATCTAACCTATATAGGTTAGTGACGCGCTTTACAAGTATTTAACTGTTTAAAGCGCGTCATTAACTTATATAGGTTAATGACGCGCTTTAAAAGTATTTAACTGTTTAAAGCGCGTCACTAACCTACATAGGTTAGATGACGCGCTTTAAAAGTATTTAAGTGTTTAAAGCGCGTCACTTTTTAATAAGCATTTTGAGTACTAATAGACATAAATGACTGATATTTATGTGGATATAGTACATGTATGAACAAAGGAAAATTATTTAAAGCAGTGAATTGTTGGTATATTGAAAGAAAAGTTATTTAAAGCAGAGAATAGTTGGTATATTGAAAAGTATATATACAATTGTATATGTAGTATCTGAAACGGTGAATCTCGCGTAAAGCTATGTTTACATAGAAGTATAAACATAGGAGTAGGAATAGTATTACTGTTTATGATTCTGTGTTTATATTTCGCTACGTCTCTTTCAGTTGTCAGTGATTATCAGAACGGTACAGTAATTCTAACTTTCGTTTCACCATGTTATTTCATGAGTTCTTCACTTAACGCATAATTACGAAGAGTTAATTAGATTTCTGGCAGAGAAAAAAGTTATTCGTGATCGAATAAAGTGTCCTCGGTGCAACAAAATTGTGCACTTAAACATGGAACAGCAATCACTTATTATTCATTGCGGTGGTATGTACCACAAACAAATCCGTGGTAGAAAACAAGTTAGAAAAACGTGCAATTTTAAAATCAGTGCTCTAACGAATACGTGGTTTGAAAGAGCTGCACTAAATTTGCCAAAAATTTGTCGTTTAATTTGTTATTTTCTACTATTAAATTCTCCACGACAGTTATTTTTACAAGGAGAACTAGCTATTACATCTCGCACGGCAGTTGATTGGATAAATTTTTGTCGAGAAGTATATATTTTTATTTTCTACATTAATGCTGCTATTATAATGATCTTTGAAATAATAAATGACACGTATTTTTATATAGCTTTTGGCACAATAGCTGTTGCGTAATGAGGAGCAAATTGGCGGTTCAAATATCGTTGTAGAAATCGATAAGGCTAAATTTGGAAGGCGCAAGTATCATCGTGGACGTCTCATTACTGGCCAATGGTTATTTGGAGGTGTCGAACGACATACTGGCAGATTTTTTGTTGTTCCCGTAGAACAACGCTCATCTCAAATTTTAATTCCAAATATACTTCGTTTTATTGCACCGGGTACTATTATCCATAGTGACTGGTGGAGAGCATACAATGAATTAAAAAATTATAACTATACACATCGTGTTGTGAACCATAGTGAAAATTTTGTAGATCCCGATACAGGAGTTCACACACAAAATATCGAACGTTTGTGGCGTGATATTCGAAGTGCAATTCCTAAATATGGAACTCGCAATTATCATTACGTACATTATTTAGCTGAATTCTCATTTAAACGAAAATATGTATACTGTAAACGTATATGCAAATTTTTCGAAATAATGGCAACATTATATCCTCTCACTGAAAATAATACATCTGACTAGAAACTCTAAGAGTATATATGTTATTGTTTATATTCTTTCGATCGAGCTTATAGAATGTGCCCACGCATTTAATAAATAATATTTACAATTATAAGCACACAATTATGGTTAAAGCAGGGAATACTTTATATTTATGCTTTCTAACATATACAATTGTATATATACTTTTCAATATACCAACTATTCTCTGCTTTAGATAACTTTTCTTTCAATATACCAACAATTCACTGCTTTAAATAATTTTCCTTCGTTCATACATGGACTATTTCCACATAAATATCAGTCATTTATGTCTATTAGTACTCAAAATAACTGCTGCATTTTTCAAAAATTTTTTGTTTATAACTTTATAATAAAAAACGAGCGACAGGATAAAACAGGTTTTAACGTCAGTTTTTTTGTGTAAGATTAAATATCTGTAAAAGGAAAAATATTAAACTATATATATCTTTTTTATTTATTTATATATACAAATATAATACATTAAAATTATTTATATAGAAATTTGTATAGATAAGCTTTCAAATCTTAAAACGTTTCTTTTTGTGTAAGATTAAATATCTATAAAAGGAAAAATATTAAACTAAATATCTTTTTTTATTTATCTATATATAAAAATATAATAAATTAAAATTATTTATAATTTGTATGGATAAGCCAATAAATTTGTATAGATAAAAAGAGAGAAAGTCAATAAGATAATGAAATAAAAAGGAAATTAAACAAAGAGATATGGAAAGTTGGAAAGACGTAGACGTATAAATTTAATATTTAAAATAAATACCTTTTTTCTTTATATTTATCTCTCTCTCTCTCTCTCTCTCTCTCTCTCTTCTCTCTCTCTTTCTCTTTCTTATAATGTATGAATATTCTTTATCTTCTCTCTCTCTGTTTTTTCCTTGCGATTTGTCTTTGATCGATGACATATAATATGTGAAGGCAGCAATTTATCCTACATATAACATATTTCATTTAAAACTGATCGACCGCGAGCGATTAATGACGTCACTTCGGCAAATCGAACAATTACACGATTCGGAAAATTCTACCCCTGTTTCATATATAATTCTTTGAGATTTGGTCAATTATTTCCCGAAAAATTGGAAAAATTAGAAAAGCCGGTTTCCAGAAAATCGAAAATTTTGGTACCGACTTCCAAAAAGATCGGTAACGAAAAATTATACACTTTACAGCACTCTCCGGAAAATTCTACCCTTGTTTCATATATAATTTTTTGAGATTCGGTCGATTATTTCCCGAAAAATTTAAAAAATTTTAAAAATCGGTTTCCAGAAAATCGGTAGCGAAAAACTATATGGCACTTTATGGCACTCCCCGGAAAATTCTACCCCTATTTCATGTACCCTTGGTGAAAATTCGGTCCGCTAACGAATGAGTAGTTCGCAGTCAGACAGACAGACAGACAGACGTCCGGTACTTATATATATATATATATATATATATATATATATATATATATATATATATATACAAAATTATACAGTTTAATAATTCAAAATTTAAAATTACAATTTTGAATTTATTTTACTTACACATAATTACTTTACACAATTGTAAATGTGAAAATATATTTTTCTTCTTTGCTCCGTACCAACTATATTGCATTGCCAACTGATTTGTTAAAAATCTGTCTCATTAGTCGAATGCACGACATTTTCATATCTTGGCATGTAATTCGAGCCAATTGTTTAATCTAAAATATAATTACACTGTTAATATCAGTTAGATGTTTTGCCTAGTGTTAGTATGATGCTGTAGTAAGTTTGTATGATACTGTAGTAAAAACTATATACTATGTAACGGCCTGTCTTTTGAGTCGAACGCGGACTAGCTCGCCGGATCAAGAGTTCGAAGAAGGCCCAGAGACAACAACCAGGATACAAGCACACGATAAGATTTATTCACTTTAGTATATACAAGAAAAGATCGTGGAGAATACTCGACGCCGTGTTACGCAACGGGCGGTATTATTACGGTACGCGGGGCGATATGCGGAACGCGGGGTAAGGTACGGTCGGATAGTGCCCATGCACTTGGTGCGGGCTTACGGAACGCGATGTTACATACGTAACGCGGTATCAGAACGGGGCGCGATATGTACAAACGGACAGTGCATATGCACTCGGAGCGGGCTTTCGGATCGCGATATTACAAACGTAGATCGAGACGCGGTATATACAGAAGGACAGTGCATGTTGCACTCGGCGCTGGCTTACGGATCGCGATATTACAAATGTAGCGCGGTGAGCACGGGACGCGATATATACAGAACGAGGCGCGATATATACAAACGGATAGTGCATATGCACTCGGCGCGGGCTTTACGGGTCGCGATATTACAAATGTAGCGCGGTGTGAGCACGGGACGCGATCTATACAGAACAAGGCGCGATATGTACAAACGGATAGTGCATGTGCACTCGGCGCGGGCTTACGGATCGCGATATGTGCGGCTATGTTACACGGTCTCGCAGGACGGGATCGGGAATCCTGGAGCGTGCTGGCAACGAGAGCTCTCGTTGCGAGACCGAGCGGACTCGACCCCGTGTGGCCGTGCTGTCAGGTGGATGATGGGAGTCGGGGACACCCGAGAGCACTCGGTAGAGACGCGGAGCTCCGAACCTCCTTTGTGTGTCACCCTAGGAATTTGGATAGGCTTCGTCGAGAGAACAGCGGAAGGCTGAGATGAAGACGAAGTGAAGTCTCTTGCCGGAACGCCGGCTTATATACCCTGGCGCGACGGGTCTGATGGGAGGGAGGCCGGTCTCCAGGCGCGTCAGGTGGGGGTACGCGGACGCGCTCTCGCCTTCGGCGTGGCTCGGCTCCCTTCGGCGGCTGTCGTCGCCGCGCGAAGAGAAGGCCCCGGTGCCGCGTTTTACCCGCGCACACGGGGCCGGTGGAGTATTTAAAAAATGTGGGCGCACCGCGCCCTGTTCTCGCCCGACGGATGGTCGGTCGGGAGGTCTCCGACGGGTGGTAGCCGGGAACGATGCTTGTCCCGGGGTGCATCGTTACAACTAATAAAAACTTAAATCTTGAGAAATGAAATAGAAAACTATTATGAAAGCAAACTTTTAATACAAATAAACTTTTCATAACAAAATGTTAATGTTAGGTCTTAAGATGATATGCAACTTTAGAATATTTATAAATAATAAAATTATCTTGCACATTAATATTTATATCTATCTATATTATATTATTTTTTAATGTTGCAAACGTTTACATTTACTATGTTATCCAGTAATTGTATAATATTATTAAATTACAATTATTTTCATAAATATTTTATGTAGAACAACAAGTGTTAACTTACCATATGTTTTCTATAAGTTGTGAGTCATTGTTTAACTTGCTTTCTAACGCTTCAAGTTCATTTTTATTTGTCAGTGGTAGATGTTCGAAAATGTCGACTTCTGTTTCTTCTAAATTCAAGATACCAACTGACTGTTTCTCTAAAATTAACTGTTGATGTCTTTGGATTATATTCATTTTTATCTCCAAGGATATCAGTTTTTTAATAACAAATCGGCGAAAATTTCCAGTTGCTGTAAATAAATAAAAATATTGTAGTTATGCTAATAAAAACATATAAATAAAATACAAATTTTAAATATAAAAAATTGAAGCATATAATAAGAATATAGTTATCTTTACTCCCAGTTAAAAATTTTTCATATAAAAACATATTTAAACATATTATATATAATCATATATAAAATATGTCCATACATGTTTTCTTTCTTTTATTTAATCTGTGTTCGGAGGTACAAGAAAAATAGTAAGTGAATAACAAAAGAATGAAAACATGTATGGATATATTTTATGTATGATTGTATATATTTAAATATGGTTTTATATGAAAAAAATTTTTTTAAGTAATTTTTCTAAGTAATTTTTTTCTGTTCTTTCTTGTCAAGTTTCATACTCATGGGAGAACTATCAGTGTCCTCACCTTCACCCGTCTCAGCATCATCCCAGTTTAATTCTAATTTATCTCCTTCCATGCGCTTGCTACTTTGAGACCAATCAAATGATGGCGTACCCCAATCTACATCTAAAAGCGATACTTCGTTAACTTCATATATTCTTAATACATTTTACTTAAAATAATGATAGCTCTACGTACCTTTATTGTTTACTGCATTCGACTGATTTTCCCAATTAATAATACCGGTATCTATTTGAGCATCTTGAGCTCTGGCCTTACTTGGACTGTTCAATAAGCCTATTATAGAATAGAAAGATATTATAGGATAGATAAATCGTAATATTTCCAATTTAGAATTTACAGAGATTGTCAATTAATGTATAAATATATGTATTACTTACTTGGTGAATCTTCGCCATTTGTTTCCATAACTTTATTAGGTAATCCTTTCTAAAAAAAAGGCATGTTAAGTCGATACTCGCATATCTCGAAGTTTATTTTTGCCGCTTTTCCGCAATGCCGATTGGTTCTCTCGCTGCGCTTACTTCATTTGCAGCTGTCATCGTATATTTTGACAGTTGTGTGTATCAAGGAGTTAATAGTGTAATAGTAATAGTATAATGTTAAAGCTAAATAGCGCGCGCGAAGCGCGCGTCTATGGTGTCTAGTTTAGATAAAACTTCAAGAGCGAGAGCTGGACAACCAGCTTTAAAGTGTGCGTGTGCCGTTGTGAAATACAGTTGTCTCTCCAATGGAGTAATACTATCCTCTAACAATAACTGTTTATCTGGTTGATCTGGTCTCTTTGTCTCTGTGCCATAACTGAATCCCGAAATTACTACGGAGTGTCCTTTCTTCTTATCTTGCGCGGTGGACGCGATATACTGTCTGATTAATAACGGATGTGTACGAAGATAAACGTAGAAATTGAAGACGTTTGGGTTTGCTAAAATAAAAGTTAAGGGATAAAACGTTTATTCTAGGAGTTAATTCATGTACGTAATGCACAAAGTACATCAATATTATTTACCTGTCGTTCTTTCTGGCTTATCAGATTCATCGTCAACTGCGGATGCATATGACCGACGTTGGTCAAAAGCAAAGTATTGAGAGAGCCAGAATGATCCTTCAAGATCCACAGAGCCATGCTACGCAAAAATGGATCAGGATGCGCTCTGCTCATATCTAGATTTTGTCCATCTTTATCGCAACCTAGGATTTCTTCGTACAATAATCTTCTCATATTAGGAGATGACGTATCATTCTCGTAGAGTCTAGCTATCACCATCGCGAGTTGGATATCGTTCAGTTTATTCAAGCATACGTCGATGGCATCCTTCAAAGCTCCAGCAAGTAAAAAGAACGCGGCCGCATGGTCGAAACGTTGCTTTCCAAGCAGAGCGAAAGCGTTCTTCAGAGCCGCTTTTCTCCAGCAATCCTCGGCGAAATTATTCGAGAAGAAAGTAGTCATTCGTTCGTCTCGCTTATTCCTAAATAGACCCCACACTAGATTTTTCTTTTTCATTGCCAAGTAATAGACAGCCGCGTCTAAAGAATCTTGCTTATCCTGGAACGCAGCCTTCGCTATTTTATCTATGCATTTCTTCAGCACCGTATTGCTCCTAATCCACCAACCTACGCCAAGTTCCTTCAGCACAGACCACTTTGGTTGACCTTTGGCATAAGACGGAACTAATCCCAACAATTCCTCCTCGGATTCGGAATGGAACGCCCATACGAGATTATTCGATGCGACACCCTGTTTCTGGAATTGCGCTCTTTGCGCCAACGGTAAGCAGCGTATCAGATAATTGTAATGTTTCATTGCTAAGAGGAATCTGAGGCCGCAGTCGTCCAGCGAATCGGTAGACACAGTTTCGCCGTCCGGAATGCCTGTTAGATTCTCCTTGGCGATTGCGTTCTTCGCCGCGTCGATTGCGAATCTTTCCGCGAAATCGACATTACACGTAGACACGGTATCCGCTAAGGCGAGCAGATGCATTTGGTCGAGACTGGAGAGTCCCGGGAAATGAGTGTGAGTCAAGAGACGCGACAACAGTCGGCCTTGTCTGGGACCGAAGTGAGATATTCCTTGTCTCTCCGGCACTGAGGATCGTCTATCCTTTTGCCGCGAACGTTCATAATCTTCGTCCAACATATCGTCTAACGATTCTCCTTCATCCAAGTTGCTGTCGAATAGCTTGTTGTAATCGTGCTTGTCCTCGTTCTGCTGATGCGGTAAATTCGTTTCTTTGTCGGCCATCAACAAAGTCCATAACAGGAGTGGAGAGATGGATGTAATCTCCGCGTAATCCAGCGTCAATTCCTCCGGTATCTGCGTAGTCGAACCTCTCGGTTCCAGCGGCGATGTTGTACACATATAACTCACCGACATCGTTCTCGATCGGGACCAATCGCGCTGCTTCACCAGACTCTCGTCGTCGGCCCGCAAGTTGCAGGAACTACCTATACATCGGACGAGATGTGCCAGTATAGCCTTCACCCATCTGATCTTACCCGAATTTAATAGTTCCATCAGCTGCTTAGGATGATACTGCGGTAAAACCGGACAGGCTATCCTCGACGGTTCGAACAATCCGTAATCAGGCATGTAGTCGAAACTCAAGTTCTTATTCTGTATACCGCGCTTCTTCTTGGCATCCAGCATTGTCAAATTGATACTACTAACGCGCGACAAACGTGGCATGGAAGACATGTTTGCCAGTCGTCTCTGGGACGTCTGCTGCGCCAATGTGCGTAGATCCTCATCGCGCAAGTTTCAACTCGCTTGGAACTCGTCGGACTCCTGATGCTGCAGATTCGAATGGAAGCAATCGTTCTTCGGATTTGGTTTCCACTGTGAGTACACATGCATCTCGGAATCCATGCCGACAACCAGAATGCCGTCTCGCACTCAGGATATTTGCATGGGTAGTGGCGGTAGACCATCTGCCGTCGTCAGCTCGATTTTGCGCAATTTCATCCATCGGATCTCGTCAACGAATTGCGGCTGAGCCAGTGACGAAGTCTTTCTCAATATCGGTCTGTTATTATTCTGGGATTCCTTCATTGCTTTCATGTTAGCTTGCGCCAGATCCGAACACACTGGAGTGAACAGCATAATCTTGGAACCGACGCCCACGGTCAGAATATGCGAGCCGTCCTCTTTAGATACCCAGTCGAGTTGCACCAGATGCTTCTGCGTGAGCGGACATGTGTTACCATTCTCTATGATCGATTTCCGCAAAGACTGCAGGGTACTGAACGACGGGACCGCCAGCAGGCCAGCTTTCGTGGAATCGCCATTCTCTCCGTTTCTCGAGGATCTTATATCTTCGTGACTGAGTGTCTGCAACACCTGAGTAAGCCGTTGCTTCTTCTGCAAGAATCTACTGTCGTACAAATAGCTAAGGTCTAGATGCTGATCCACCAGTATTCGTGGTAGATGAATATTCTTCAGATGAATCGTGTCTTCCAAGATCCATTCGCTGCCACCTGTGCTTTCGCATTCATATATAGCGACACAAAGATTCGGGTTCACCTCGCTCAGGCCCGGCACGTCAGCCAAACCCGCTTCTCGACCAAGCCCGACACGCCCCGCTCCTCAGAGCCAATCCTTATTCCGAAGTTACGGATCCAATTTGCCGACTTCCCTTACCTACATTAGTCTATCGACTAGAGGCTCTTTACCTTGGAGACCTGCGTGAATCCGGATCGCTCTTCGTCGGACGCGTAAACGATTTTCCGTACTTATAGGCGCAAGCGATGCGTCCGCTGTAAGCCGCGCTTATGTTCAACGGCTGACCGGTGATATCAATAGTGGATTCCTGGTCTTTCCTGGTCATCTCCCACTCGCACCATTCGTAATCCAGCTTTTCGTCCGGCCTCTTCGTCATTTTGCATTTCCAAAATCGTACAGTGCTGTCGCTGCACGCCGTCACAATGATATACGGCGCAAAGCAGGCGGGATATATTGAGGAGCTACTTAAATGTCCCGCGGCGGGAGCGGCGTGAATCACCTCCACACCGTCGGACAACGGCAATTCCTGCGTGCAGACTTTCGTGGTGGTAATGAGGAATGTGGCTGTTTTGATGGCGACGAGGCAAGAACGTCGAGTCCAGATCGGCCTGACTCTCGCGACGACTCCGGCCACCGGTTTGACTGGGTCTGCGTGAGCGTCTACCTTCCGCGTGGCTCAATCTACCAGGCGTTCCCTCATCGTCTTCATCCTGAACCAAATGAGAATCCGGCACATACATCATCGAGCCTGACAAACCAGTAGTTTCTGGTTGCGATGCTATTATTTCTAAGATATTTCCCACATTTGTCCATTTATCATTAATATTCTTATGTGATGGTATGACAGTCATATTTAACACAGATGCAGAAATAAGTTCTAATTCTTGTTTAGTCAATCTACTTAATTGTCGTTTTGACATAGCTGAGATATCTTTCCTTTTACGTTTTCCACTCATTTTGACTCTTTAAATCCATTATTATAATCGTTATTGTTTCATAATTTTAACCATAGTGTTATATATTACATAAATTATATTACTTGAAATATTGTGGCAATGATAAAATAATCATAAATAAAGTAATATTTAAAATAACAATATAAATTTTTAATATTACCAAAATTTACATGTTAATAAAATTAGAAACGGAAATATAGCAAAACACAAATAATATTCTAGATGAAATATTGAACGTGATAAATTAAAAACCTGAACCGTGATAATAAAATATCTTTATCAATTAGAAAACGTTGAAAATTAAATAAACTGTAATTAATAATTAAAAATTTTGCTATCCTTAAATTATTCAGTAGTTTCTGCAATTGTTTTATGTGTGGGAAATTAATGTAGATATCCTAAAATATTATGAATATAACAATCAAAATTCTATAGGTTTTATTCTAATTTATATTTCTTTTAAAAGGTGCTTAATAAGATAAATAGAATAAAATACAGAATATATATATATACACAATAAAACTCATCCCAAAAGACCATATATATTTATGTATTACACATATCTTTTCCAACATTAGTAAACTGCAACATTAGTAAAATAGCAATTTACTAATGTTGGAAAAGATATGTACAGACAGCGTCATTAATACCTAATAGAAAACGGTTTAACTTACATGTCCATAATGCACCTTTGGTCAATACAGCTTTTGCTTAAATTAACTCCTTTGATAGTCCGAAATATGTTCCATCAAAAATAGAATGTGAGAAGAACCCTATAAAAAACATAAAAAAAATATCAGAAATATACGACCGTTATGGTATCTTGGTAGCATAATTATTATTATACATATATACATATATATATATATATATATATATATATATATATATATATATATATATATATATATATATATATATGTATGTATGTATATACATATGTACATATATATATATACATACACACACACACACACACACACACACACATATTATTGTATATTACACGTACATATCTTTTCCAACATTAGTAAATTGCTAATTTACTAATGTTGTAGTTTACTAATGTTGGAAAAGATATGTGTAATGCATAAATATATATGGTCTTTTGACATTGAGCTCTCGATCCAAATCAATACAAACGTCGTTCTCTCATCCGTAGCCCTGCCCTCGTTTCGCACTCTTTCTGAGTGGTGCCGGCATAAATCGCGCTCCACGGAATCTCCGGTCGAGCACGAAACAGAAGGTACATTTCGTGGTTTTTTGCACATTTCTTTTTACTAATTTTTATACAATCTGTGGCGACTTCGTTAGCCAGCCTTTAACCGCCGACGAGACTTGAAATGCGCGCGGAGCAATTTCAGAACGGTAAACGCGGAGAGATTCAAGTCGTCAATCGCGGAGAGATTCAAGTCATCAATCGGTTGACAGTTTCATGAAGCGCAAGTTGCCTAGCAACTCTCGTTGTTGATTCTCGCCGCCGAATTTCTCGGGTATAAAAGGAGAGCCCGACGCAAAGGAGATTCGGTGTGTTGCGAGCAATCAAGCGTAGTAGATGAGCCAGCCTCACCACGCCTCGCTCCAACGACATCCAAAACCCTTCCCGGCTTGCCGAGGAAGAGGTAGTTGCGCAAGCGACGAAGCGACGCAGGACGCAACCCATTCCTTTACGGCAATACTCTGTGAAGAGCAGGAAGGTCGTCCTGAGAGACTGTCCTGCAAGCAGCTCCCGGACGATTCCCGGTGCTAGACACACGGAGACAGACCTATTCCCGAATCCGCCGAGGAAGGTCATTGTGATCGATCCACCCTCTGGTGCAAGTCACCGAAAAGACAGCTCTCGTTGCTCAAAGGCAAGATCACTTCCTCTTCTTGACGAAACGCTAAAGGTAACGTAACCTTAAGCGCAAAGACGCTATTCGGCGCAGGTCGCCAAGTCAAACATTCGCCGATTCTTGGCGCCAGCAAACCAATCATATTGGTTTCTCCTAAAATTAATAAAACCTTCCTTCCAGCATCCTCAACTCCTAAGCCTGAGGCAGAGGTTTTTCCGAAGAAATTTAAGATTCCTCGCCTTTCCTCATCTCCTCCGCCTTCGTCTCCAGAAATCTCGACGGAAAAGATCTTGGAAGAATTCCAGGTTCCACGCCTCCTCTCTCCCCTACCATCATCTCCACTAAGATCCAACGAAAGAAAGAACACCGATAGAGCCACACAAACCGAGGTTTTTAAAGGACCAGAGGTTTTACTTCGTAGCACAGCAACTCAAACTAAGTCACGAGGAAGAGGACGCGGAAGAAACAAACAAATTAAATATAACAAAAATAAAGAGAATTATGTTTGTTCAAGTTGTCATAAATGTACGCATTGCGGAAAGAGTTAAAGAGTATTAAAATGCTTAATTGAATAAATGAGTTGATTTTCTTAGCGAATTCCGTAGAAAATAGGAAAGCTTCTAGTCTAACCTGAGAACTGTAATTAAATATATATATTTCCTAAATTGGTGACCCCGACGTGATCGCTAAGAAAACAAAATGGAGGGCGACGGAAGAGTCCAGATTAATGGAGAAAACCAGGTGGGCAGAGTATCAATCAGAATACCGCCATTCTGGAGTGATGAGCCCGAGCTGTGGTTTGCGCAGCTGGAAGGACAATTCGTCCTGAGCGGAATTACAGCGGATACAACCAAATACTCTTGCGCAATTGCCCAGCTAGAGTCTAGACAGATCAAAGAGATCAAAGACATAGGGTGCTTTCCAGTAATCAACACAGGCGACACTGTGTTACACAGTGTCGACACAACTGCTTTCCAATTTTGACCCAAGTCGACACAACTTGACACAGCTCAGAAGCAAAGTCGGGCTAGTTGTGTCGAAAATCAGACTTACCAATTTCAGTAACTTTTAAAATTTTTATGTTTACAGAACTGGACGTATACGTATATATATACGCTATTATGTAGTATTGTAGTATTTTCTTTTCTGTTTATTTTCTAAATATTATAAATAAAAAAGAAAATGAAGTGCAAACACTGTGACGAAATAATTTCACTTGATGATGCTGCACAGCATTCATGTTTTGTTGGGCAAGAAGTATTTATGGATAATGAAAATAATTTATTTGCAGAAAACATAACCATAACATTAGATAAACAACGTAAGCATCAATTTTTTCTAGAAATATCAAACTTTTATTATTAATGTTTTAAGAGATAATTTTCAAAAATTAATCATTAAAAAACTTTATTCTATTTTTGTTAGTTTATTAAGGAATAAGAATATTAAGAATTAGTGAATTATATAAATATTTTTTATAGCTGCTGTCTGGGATAAAAATGCTACTCTAGCACTTCTTAGTCTATATGAAGCTAAAAAAGATATGTTAGATCATCCAAAAAAGAAAACCAAAATATGGGAAGCTATAGCTGTTGGCTTACAACAAGATTTCGGCATACAGGTATAAATGTACAAATTGTATAAATATTTCCTGATAAATATATTTATAAATTTTTTACTTATATAACTGTTAAATTGTTCATAATAACTCTAACTTTTTGTATTTTTTACTTATTCTTTACTTTATTCTTCTTATATACTCTTTACTAATAACTTTGTATAATTTTGTATTTTTCAGATGTCTGCAGATCAAGTGCGCTGGAAAATAAATGCTCTAATAAAAAGATATAAACAGTGTGTTGACAATAATTCTAAATCAGGGAGAAGCTTAATGACTTTTGAATGGTTTGATCAAATGGGATGAGATCTTTGGTCAACAAAGAAATGCTGCTGCGGAACATACAGTCACATCAAAATTTTCTCAGTTAACAAAGTCTACAACTTCATCAGCACAAAAATTGTACTCAAAAAAATCATCTACTTCTACAACAAGTATTTCAAATGAAGCTGTTTTGTTGGAAAATTGTTCCAATAAAAATGTACAGATTTCTACATTTAATAATCCTACAATAAGTGAAACAAATATAACAAAACGTCCACAGCATGGAAGTGGTTCTAATATAGCTAAATCAAAAATTGCATTAGAAAATCAATGGTTAGAGTATATGAAGATGAAAGCTGAACGTGATAAACTTATAGATAAAAAACAAACAGCTACTTTTGAGCAAAAAAAGAAGCTTTAAAATTAAAAAGAAAATATATTGCTCTAAAAGAAACAGAAATTGAACAACGTAATGAATATTTTAAAGCAAAATTAAGAGGAAAAGAAAACAGGTATGCTCAACAATTAGCTATAGAAAAAGACAAATGTAAACTTCTGAAAAAATTACTTAAAAATGAAACTTCAGACTCAGAATAATTTTTAGAAACTTACATATAACATTTTGGTTCAAATATAATTATTCGTTCTATTAAAAATATCTAAGGCCAGATTTAATTTTAACAAAGTTTTATTTAATTGCATTTATACATGCATCTTTTTTTTGTGAATAAAATATATTAATATATTATGAATAAAATATATTAATAAATCTTTTATTTTAAAAGTTATTTAAAATATATATGTAATAAATCTAAAAAATAGTTTATTTTATTTTGAAAATATTTCATTTAATTAAATTTAATTAAATGTTATAGTTACGATTAATATATAAGTTGATAATATGCTTAGAGAGAGATAAGTATACTTTATAGTATATAAGTATACTACATATATAGTTTATAAGTATAGTATATAAATATATAATAATTTCTTAGAAATAAGTATACTTTTGTTTTTATTAACTATTAACAATGAACGGATTTCTTAGTAGTTACTTAGTAGCAATCAAACGTGATTGGCTCTTACTTGTAGAAATTTGTTGGTTTCAAGGTAAGAGCTAATTACATTCAATTGCTACTAAATAGATACTAAACTGTCCGTTGAGTCCGTTGAATCTGTCCAATGCAATACTATGTAATACTAAAGTCCAAAAAAATTTAGTTTATTTTAAAATTATCTTAATTTAATATTACAGTTAAGATATAATGTTAGTATATATAGTTTTGGTTTATAGATAAGCATACTTTACTTTCAATATATAGATAAGCAGACTTTTGCAATAAAATCAATATAATTTTGAAAAACTATTAATATTTAATTTTAATGTATTTGTTTATTTACTTTAAATAATAAAGTTTTAGTATTATTTTAAACAAAATGTATATTATTTAAAAGAACAAGGCAATAAATACAGTTTATTTTTTATATAAAGAATTAAAACAAGTAATTTTTTATTTTTATGACGCTTTGATATATTTTTCAATGTTTACAGCTTAAAACTAATTATAATAAGTACAAAAATTATATCAAACATTAAATCTCTACATATAAAGTACAAAAAAGCATAAATGTTACTAGTATGAATTGTTACAAATAAAGAATAATACTTAAAAACTGATACTTTTGTATTTTTTAGATGTCCGTAGATCAAGTGCGCTGGAAAATAAATGCTCTAATAAAAAGATATAAAGAGTATTGACAATAATTCAAAATCAGGGAGAAGCTTAATTATTTTTGAATGGTTTGATCAAGTGAATGAGATCTTTGATCAAAAAGAAATGTTACTGCAGAACATACAATCACATCAAAATTTTCTCACTTAACAAAGTTTACAACTTTATCAACACAAAAATTTGATTCAAAATCTTCTATTTCTACAAGTATTTCAATAAATAAATAAAGCTAATGTTTTGTTGGAAAATTGTTCCAATAATAATATATAAATTTCTACATCTAATGATCTTACAGTAAATAAAATAAAAAAAAAGAAACTTGAAAACTATTACTTAAAAATTAATTTTTGTCTTTCAAAAAAATATAATTTTTTTTTTTAAGAAATACATGTTATAAATGCTATTTTATATATAAACGCTTTATATTAAACGTAGAATTATTAGTGATTTTATTTTACTTATTTGTGTGTTTATATTACTTATTTATTAGCTTCATTATTTTTATTACTTTTATACTACATAGGAAATAGCTCATTAAACAATTGCATCCTGCGATCTACTTGACAATTAAAATTATTGAGTTCTTCATTATTCATTTCAATGTTTACAAAATCATTGTCGATATATTCGGGAAAATCATATACATCATTTTTAGCAATGCAATAATTGTGTAGTATACAAGCTGCAACTATTGTATTAGTAATGAAAGATATGTCACGATATTCAGTAAAGAATTTGATACGACGAAAACGCCCTTTTAATTGTCCGAATGCTCTTTCAACAACTATTCGTGTAGATGAATGAATAAAATTAAATTCCGTCTGCTGAGGTGACAAATGTCCGTTATCTCGAAAAGGTGGAACAAGCCATGATAAACATGGGTACGCTGAATCACCTAATAAAAATGTTTCACCCGGAAATAATATTTCTTTATTCATATTAGCTGTTTCGTATAAAAATGACCTTCTGAATACACGCGCATCATGAAGAGAACCAGGTTCACCGCAATATATATTTGTAAAACTCATATCTGCATTTACAACCGCTTGTAAATTTATAGAAAAAGTTTTTTTTCGATTGCAATAATTACGTGCATGAGCTACAGGTTTTATAATTTGAATATGAGTCGAATCTATCGCTCCTAAAACATTACGAATTCCTTGTTTTGTATAAAATTTTTCACATGTTATCATAATTTCATGTTCTTGCGGCCATTTAATAACTGTGTCTACTTTTGTTAAAAGCCAAGCTATAACCCGTCGAAGAACTCGAAACAGAAAGAACACAGAGGAAATTGAAACATTAAATCTATCAGACATAGTTCGCAGTGGTTCGGTATTAGCAATATACCATAAAAAAATTAGGAAACTAACTTTTGCTGATATTAATTTCACGCCAAAAGAATGTGACGGAATGTAACCTGATAATTTTAATTCCTCAATTAAAATCATTACAGTATCCCGATTCAATCGCAAATGTTCTTTAAATTCTTGGTTTGTCCAAGAATCAACAACTTGAAGATAATCTTCAACACGATGTCTTCTTTTACCACTCATCAAATAATGTATTAATGGAAATAGTAATGCATCTTCTTCATTTTCCTCTTCGTTACTTGTTGATGTTACACTACTTGTACTGTTATTGATCATATTTGATTCATCACTTGAACTCGTAGAATCATTAAGTGTTTCCATTATATGATAAATTATTTTTTTACGTTTGTCCATCTGTAAAAAATTTGTTTTGTAAAAGTTTTATTTTGTTTTCTTTTGTAAAAGCATTAGAATTATGATTATAAAGTTTTTACAAAAGGACCCCGCACCCAAAGCAGTGGAATTTGGTTCTCGGCCAAATTTGTTGAAACTGTAATATGTTATTCTTTATGACCTCCTGATCAAAAGTCTCAATGGACACAAGGTCCAAAAATCAATGGTTTTCGAGATACTGTGCTTCAAAAGTTCGATTTTTAGCTTTTTGCACGTAATCAAGTGAATATACGAAATCGGGTTTACGATCGTAATATACGCGTAACTGTAAACATGTGAGCGCAGATGTGTATGCGACGGTAGTATTGAATTGACAAGTATACTGATTTTGAAAATCAGCTATTGTTTATAACTTATAAGCGACACAATTAGTGCCCGCTCTTAGCGCAATCCAGGACCAACCACGAGGAGGTGGCGAGCATACTGGTCCCTTTGTGTGTGTGTGCGTGGTGTGTGTGTGTGTGTGTGTGTGTGTGTGTGTGTGTGTGTGTGTCAGCAGAGATAAGGACCCCACGGTTCGTCACTCCCGCGGTAGTTAACGACTCCAAACCCTCTCTGCTGTGTGCGTGCGTGCGTGCGTGCGTGCGTGCGTGCGTGTGTGTGTGTGTGTGTGTGTGTGTGTGTGTGTGTGTATGCGCGTAAACGTGCGCGCTTAATAAATCGTTACTTATATCTTCTGTTATGAAATGTTTTATCCATTCTTTATTCTATGCCATGGTTAGGGTCTTGCTGATGAGGTCTATGGGCAGCATCTTGAACAGATTGCAATAGTTGTGTTGAAGGATATTTAATACGCTGTTGGTGTCGTGCGTATCCCAAAAACCAAAGAACACTTGCAACATGCGCACATGTCCCCAGTGTTCGAGCACCTGCTTGACATGTACAATAGTAACCTGTTATTGGTTCTACGTCATCGTTATCATTATCAATATTATCATCCTCCATTTCATTATACGAAATCCAGAGTTGGTGTTTAGTTGCATTACGGTAACGCGAATATACTCTAACTCTAATCAATGATGGCTTATCAAAGTGAACATCGATTTGAAACTCTTCCTGCTCATCTCGTTGGAGTTTATCTTGAACGTAAGACGGAGCTAAATTCACTTGATAAGTGCCAACTGTCAATTCTCGTAAATAGTCTAAGGTAAGCAGGGGGAAGTTACGGACATGCTGGTGATTGAGACGATTCCAGTTAGCTCTCAAAACTCTTAGATTTTCTGCATCCACACGCTCTTGTACAACATTTACTTGCCTTGATTTTTGTAAAAGTTCTCTTGCTAACTCTGCATTTGCTTCTTCCATACGAATAGGCGGGTGGTATTTATTAATAATAGCACAAGCAATTCGTAAAAAGTCCCCAAGATTTTTTGTGTGGGTTATTTGAATGACGTTAGCAAAAAATTTAAAAATTGATTTTAAATGTCCGTTACGAGCTTCGACCACCCACCTTGTCTTTGTTACTATTCGAGATTCATTAGCTTGTTCCGTAGTAAACTGACGTTGACCTCGTTCAAGAAGACAAGGCATCCTATGTGTGATTCCCATAGCTTCAAGCAGTGGTATCGCATCTCTGTAACCTCGATCTACTATGAAAATGTCCCCATTTTGAAACCATTCTCTCATTCCTTGCATATCTTGTTCGAATTCATTTCGAAGCATTTGAGCATCGTTATTGCTCGCATCTGAAAAATATGGTCCATGAATAGCTAAAATATAACCATCGGGGGCAACAACCAAGGCAGGTTTGAGTAAATGATAACCTTTATGTACAGAGTAAGATTGCCGTAACGTGCGGAAGTTTGAACTTTTTTGAATTCGTAAATAAGAACCATCAATGTAAGCTAGCGCCTTTCGGTTTTCTGGCTGTGGATTATATAATTCATTTGAAAAGTCTGTACAATGTCTCGCTATATAATCTTCTCTAGTTATTGCAGCGAATCCAATATTTGATGGAACGAATAGTTGCATTAGAGAGATTCGCACAGTAGCGACAGCTAAGCTCACATTTTGTCTGCTTTTATAATGAAAGATTACTTTTAAGAAGTTATCTGATAAACCTTGTCGTAGCTTACATAAGAATGTCATGAGATCTTTTTTTGTTATATTTCTGTTATGACCTGCTGAATGAACAGGAACACAGTATGTGAATAAATCCTGGAACTGTTCCTTTGTAATAGGACTGATGCATTGGAACGCATCATCTTCGAAATCATTCTCATTTTGATAAACTCTTGTATTGTTCACAGCATTTCGAAGTTCATCTAAAAACAATTGCATCTGATCTCCTCTTATTGAATATGGTCTATTGACAAACTGCAAAGCAGGTAAAAGCAATGGTAGAATGAATCCTCGATCATCCAAATGATGTGCACAAGACTTGGTTATTTCTGAAATATAAATATTTCTTTTAACAAATACATCGACCCTACATGCGATGGATAATCTGTGCAGATTAACTGCAGCATTACAAAATAAACAAGTTCTATTTTGAGTTTGTCTTAAAACATTAAGTTTAAAGCAGTAAGGATCACGTTCAAGGGCGGTTATTTCCGCTATGATCAAACGATTGCAATTCAAACACAATCGTGTTCTGTCTGTGATATCGAGAGGATTTTGTCCTAATGCATCACGTCTAGTGATAGCGATTTCTCGTTTGTGTGCATTTTCCTCGCCATCAATACGAGCCATCTGTTGACGACCGAATGCATGACCACAAACGTAACACTGTAAGCGATTCTGAGCCATCATTGATTTTATTATTTAATCAATTAAGAAACTCGTATTCGTTAACAGCTATCGATGCTGCTGGTAAGACTTTCGTATCTCGAATGAATGCGCTTGCACGATTCGCTCTTATAAATATCCGGACTTCAAACGAATTAGCCGGCGAATTGTTTTTTGCATCCGTCGGTTCGCGTGACAATACATCAAAGGGAGCCGCGGAGCGATCTTATCGCTGTCGCGCGCTTTTAATATCTAGATCATAAGTGCCGATCTCTTTATATGTATGCCGGATGCAAAAAACAATTCGCCGGCTAATTCGTTTGAAGTCCGGGTATTTATAAGAGCGAATCGTGCAAGCGCATTCATTCGAGATACGAAAGTCTTACCAGCAGCATCGATAGCTGTTAACGAATACGAGTTTCTTAATTGATTAAATAATAAAATCAATGATGGCTCAGAATCGCTTACAGTGTTACGTTTGTGGTCATGCATTCGGTCGTCAACAGATGGCTCGTATTGATGGCGAGGAAAATGCACACAAACGAGAAATCGCTATCACTAGACGTGATGCATTAGGACAAAATCCTCTCGATATCACAGACAGAACACGATTGTGTTTGAATTGCAATCGTTTGATCATAGCGGAAATAACCGCCCTTGAACGTGATCCTTACTGCTTTAAACTTAATGTTTTAAGACAAACTCAAAATAGAACTTGTTTATTTTGTAATGCTGCAGTTAATCTGCACAGATTATCCATCGCATGTAGGGTCGATGTATTTGTTAAAAGAAATATTTATATTTCAGAAATAACCAAGTCTTGTGCACATCATTTGGATGATCGAGGATTCATTCTACCATTGCTTTTACCTGCTTTGCAGTTTGTCAATAGACCATATTCAATAAGAGGAGATCAGATGCAATTGTTTTTAGATGAACTTCGAAATGCTGTGAACAATACAAGAGTTTATCAAAATGAGAATGATTTCGAAGATGATGCGTTCCAATGCATCAGTCCTATTACAAAGGAACAGTTCCAGGATTTATTCACATACTGTGTTCCTGTTCATTCAGCAGGTCATAACAGAAATATAACAAAAAAAGATCTCATGACATTCTTATGTAAGCTACGACAAGGTTTATCAGATAACTTCTTAAAAGTAATCTTTCATTATAAAAGCAGACAAAATGTGAGCTTAGCTGTCGCTACTGTGCGAATCTCTCTAATGCAACTATTCGTTCCATCAAATATTGGATTCGCTGCAATAACTAGAGAAGATTATATAGCGAGACATTGTACAGACTTTTCAAATGAATTATATAATCCACAGCCAGAAAACCGAAAGGCGCTAGCTTACATTGATGGTTCTTATTTACGAATTCAAAAAAGTTCAAACTTCCGCACGTTACGGCAATCTTACTCTGTACATAAAGGTTATCATTTACTCAAACCTGCCTTGGTTGTTGCCCCCGATGGTTATATTTTAGCTATTCATGGACCATATTTTTCAGATGCGAGCAATAACGATGCTCAAATGCTTCGAAATGAATTCGAACAAGATATGCAAGGAATGAGAGAATGGTTTCAAAATGGGGACATTTTCATAGTAGATCGAGGTTACAGAGATGCGATACCACTGCTTGAAGCTATGGGAATCACACATAGGATGCCTTGTCTTCTTGAACGAGGTCAACGTCAGTTTACTACGGAACAAGCTAATGAATCTCGAATAGTAACAAAGACAAGGTGGGTGGTCGAAGCTCGTAACGGACATTTAAAATCAATTTTTAAATTTTTTGCTAACGTCATTCAAATAACCCACACAAAAAATCTTGGGGACTTTTTACGAATTGCTTGTGCTATTATTAATAAATACCACCCGCCTATTCGTATGGAAGAAGCAAATGCAGAGTTAGCAAGAGAACTTTTACAAAAATCAAGGCAAGTAAATGTTGTACAAGAGCGTGTGGATGCAGAAAATCTAAGAGTTTTGAGAGCTAACTGGAATCGTCTCAATCACCAGCATGTCCGTAACTTCCCCCTGCTTACCTTAGACTATTTACGAGAATTGACAGTTGGCACTTATCAAGTGAATTTAGCTCCGTCTTACGTTCAAGATAAACTCCAACGAGATGAGCAGGAAGAGTTTCAAATCGATGTTCACTTTGATAAGCCATCATTGATTAGAGTTAGAGTATATTCGCGTTACCGTAATGCAACTAAACACCAACTCTGGATTTCGTATAATGAAATGGAGGATGATAATATTGATAATGATAACGATGACGTAGAACCAATAACAGGTTACTATTGTACATGTCAAGCAGGTGCTCGAACACTGGGGACATGTGCGCATGTTGCAAGTGTTCTTTGGTTTTACGCACGACACCAACAGCGTATTAAATATCCTTCAACACAACTATTGCAATCTGTTCAAGATGCTGCCCATAGACCTCATCAGCAAGACCCTAACCATGGCATAGAATAAAGAATGGATAAAACATTTCATAACAGAAGATATAAGTAACGATTTATTAAGCGCGCACGTTTACGCGCATACACACACACACACACACACACACACACACACACACACACACACACACAGCACGCACGCACGCACGCACGCACGCACACAGCAGAGAGGGTTTGGAGTCGTTAACTACCGCGGGAGTGACGAACCGTGGGGTCCTTATCTCTGCTGACACACACACACACACACACACACACACACACACACACGCACGCACACACACACAAAGGGACCAGTATGCTCGCCACCTCCTCGTGGTTGGTCCTGGATTGCGCTAAGAGCGGGCACTAATTGTGTCGCTTATAAGTTATAAACAATAGCTGATTTTCAAAATCAGTATACTTGTCAATTCAATACTACCGTCGCATACACATCTGCGCTCACATGTTTACAGTTACGCGTATATTACGATCGTAAACCCGATTTCGTATATTCACTTGATTACGTGCAAAAAGCTAAAAATCGAACTTTTGAAGCACAGTATCTCGAAAACCATTGATTTTTGGACCTTGTGTCCATTGAGACTTTTGATCAGGAGGTCATAAAGAATAACATATTACAGTTTCAACAAATTTGGCCGAGAACCAAATTCCACTGCTTTGGGTGCGGGGTCCTTTATTTTTCAAAATTTATTTACCATAAACGATTAATCTGACAAATGCGCAATGTCAAGGACAATTTTTTCTTGCAGTGACCCACTTCTGGTTGCACAGGAACTTTATACACTTGTTTTTATTTTAATTTATTTTCAGAAAATAAATAATCTGTTTTTTTTCTCTAATGTAAGATGGATGATGCCGATAATGAAAAATATATCGTGGCAAGCTGGACAAGTCTAAATAAATCTATAATAAGAAAATAATATAAATAAATATAACATAATAAATATAATAAAATAATAAATAAATAGAAGAAGAAACAGTGGCACCTGTAAATTTGCTAAATGTATCTTTGCCAATAATAACGTTATCCAATTTTGCAGGAAAAACTATAATAAATAAAGAAAACACGTTCACATTTGCTAGCCTAATTAAAATGCAGATGAAAATTCCTTTTTACAAATTTTCTTAAACAGTAAAAATCTTTGCTGATATAAAATGTAAAGTTATATGTAAGGTTATGTGTGTAAAGTTATTTCACTAGATTCTCTACATCAGCGCGAACTAGTGATTATGTCCAAGAATTATATTGTTCCTTCAAGCACCCATACACTGTGTTCAATTGTGTGACACAGTGTCTCTCAGTGTACATTTGCTGGAAAGCACCCATAATTACACAGCCCCCGGAGGAGAACAAATATGAGACGGTTAAAAAGGCGCTCATACAGAGACTAACAGTTTCTCAAGAGCAACGAACCCGGCAGCTTTTAGAACTTGAGGAAATAAGAGACAGAAAGCCGTCACAATTTCTTCGTCACTTACGAACTCTAGCCGGAAGCAATGTCCCAGACTCTCTTCTTCGAACGCTTTGGCTTGGAAGACTTCCGACACAGATGCAGATGGTCTTAGCAACCAGAATTGACGATCCATTAAATGATGTGGCACAGCAGGCAGACCGCATCCACGAATGTCGAGTAAAGTTGTTATAGCTGCCACGGCTGCTGGGGGTCAGAGAAAAACGCTCGAGGAGCAGATCCAGACTTTGACGAAACAGGTTGAATCGCTCACGACTCGGCTCTCTAGAGAGAGATCGAAGAAATTCGATGCAAAGAGAGATCGCAGTCGGAGCAGAAGCAAAAGCCAATCAAAAAGAAAAGGTTATGATGAGAAAAATTGCTTCTATCATAATCGTTTCGGCGATAAGGCAAAGAAATGCACGCAACCTTGCGCCTACAAAACGGAAAAAGAACAGGGCAGTCACTGATGGCGGCCAGTGAACCCGCCCCAAGACCCCGCCGCCTCTTCGTAACTTGCCAGGTAACCAAGAGACGATTTCTCATTGATACTGGATCAGACGTCAGTGTCTTTCCAAGATCAATGACAGCAGGGTTTAAAAGACCTACCAATTACGAATTATTTGCAGCAAATGACTCAACAATTACGACATACGGATGGGTTACTCTACAGCCAGAGTTCGGTTTGCGACGTGCATTTCCTTGGCGGTTCGTAGTAGCAGACGTCACACAACCAATCATAGGAGCAGACTTTTTGGCCTTCTACCATCTACTACCAGACTTACAAAACGGGATTCTTCTTGATGGAATGACTCAAGTCCATGCCAAAGGAACAGCAAGATCCGAGGCAATAGAGGCAGTAAAGGTTCTTTCCGTTGAAAATAAATATCATCGGATTCTGGCTGAATTCCCGAGCATTACCAGGGCAACTCCTGGAGCGCGTAAAGCAAAGCATTCGACAGAACATTTTATTAAAACAACGCCAGGACCGCCAGTAGCGTGTCGACCACGAAGACTAGCTCCGGAAAAGCTTAAGGCAGCAAAAGCTGAGTTCAATCTCCTGCTTCAGGAGGGGGTAATTCGAGTTTCAAAAGCAGCTGGTCTTCGCCTCTTCATATGGTTCCCAAAAAAGGAGGCGCATGGAGGCCTTGTGGGGACTACAGAGGAGTAAATAACAGGACAGAGCCGGATAATTTCCCAATTCCACATATCGAAGATTTTTCGCAGAATCTTCATGGAAAGAAAATCTTTTCGAAACTTTGATTTGGTACGGGCTTACAATCAAATTCCGGTTCATCCTAAAGATATTCCGAAGACGGCCATTATAACTCCCTTTGGGCTTTTCGAGTATTTATTCATGCCTTTCGGCCTTCGAAATGCAGCTCAGACCTTTCAACGTTTCATGTATGAGATTTTGAAAGATCTTGATTTCTGCTACGTCTACATTGACGACATTCTTGTAGCATCCAGTAATGAGAAGGAACATAAAGAGCATTTACGCAAGCTGTTCAAAAGGTTAGAAGAGTTCGGGATTCTTTTGAGCCCGGCTAAATGCGTCTTTGGAGTAGATAAGGTACTTTTTCTTGGTTACAAAGTATCGGAAAAAGGCACTCAACCCCCTCAGGAGAGAATTGAGGCAATCAAAAACTTTCCGAAACCAGAGAATGTCCAACAACTTCGACGGTTCTTAGGAACCTTAAATTTCTATAGGAGATTTATTCCAGAAGCCGCCAAGGATCAAGCTTTGTTAAATGGTTTGCTTGGAGGCTCGAAGACGAAAAAGAAAGCTCCAATCACTTGGAATGCAGAAATTGAAGAAGCCTTTATTAGATGCAAAGAAAGTCTTTCAAGAGCAACTCTTCTTGCGCATCCAAAGCCCGAAGCAGAAATTGCTTTAACAACAGACGCATCTGATACTGCAGTCGGTGCCGTAATCCAGCAGCGAGATGGAGATGATTGGCAGCCGCTGGCTTTCTTCAGCAAAAAATTGAATCCTGCTCAGCAGAAATACAGTCCTTACGATAGAGAGCTTTTAGCCATTTATTTAGCAATCAAACACTATCGACATCTGCTTGAGGGAAGAATATTTACTGTGTACACCGATCACAAGCCGATTATCTTTGCTTTCCAACAAGTTGCGGAGCATAGCTCTCCCAGACAGGCGCGTCATCTGCAATACATTGGGCAGTTCACCACCGATATTCAACATATCTCAGGGAAAGAGAATGTTGTCGCTGATGCCCTGTCGAGAGTTGAAGAAATTCAAGCTGCAATCAATCTTGAGGATCTGGCAAGAGCACAAGAAGAAGATACCGAAGTACAAGAAATACTTAAAGGGAACTCTTCGCTCAGACTTGAAAAAGTTCCGATCCCTGGAACCAGCTCCACACTTTATTGTGATACTATGACGCCTTTTGCTCGACCTTTTGTGACAGAGGGTTTCAGGAAACAAGCCTTCCAATCCTTACATTGCCTGTCACATCCGGGAACGAGAGCAACGGCAAAACTTGTCGCACAACGATATGTCAGGCCCAGAATTAAGGCGGATTGCCATGTGTGGACAAAAGCTTGTTTAGCTTGCCAGAGAGCAAAGGTTCAAAGGCACAATCGATCACCGATCGGAGATTTTTCTAACCCTTCTGGACGATTTGAACACATTCATATGGATTTGGTAGGACCATTACCAATTTCTAAAGGATTCAGGTATTGTCTTACTATAATCGATCGATTTTCAAGGTGGCCCGAAGCCATCCCTGTTTCAGATATTTCAGCAGAAACGATTGCAGAGAATCTCTTCACGCATTGGATAGCGAGATTTGGCACCCCAGCTCGAGTTACCACGGATCAGGGAAGGTAGTTCGAGGCCGACCTGTTTCGAAAACTCACCAAGCTATCAGGCACCACTCATATCCGAACAACAGCTTATCATCCCGCAGCTAATGGCATGGTGGAACGCCTGCATCGTCAAATTAAAACGGCGATTAAATGCCATGGGACTGAAGCTTGGACGGAGGTGTTGCCTGTTATTATGATGGGAATACGATCTGCTTTCAAGGAGGATCTCCAAGCAACTCCTGCGGAACTACTGTATGGGGAAACCATAAGACTTCCGGGAGAGTTCCTTCAGGAGAATACGCAAGTAAACGAAACGAGTGAATTTTTACAAAGGCTGAGGAAGACAATGAATAATCTTCGACCTCAACCAGTTAAGAGACACGGAACGTCTGCAACATTTGAGCATAAAGATCTTGAAAAATCAACGCATGCTTTCGTGAGACGTGATGCCCCGACGCGGGCTCTACAACCCTCTTTCGATGGTCCATTCGAAGTTCTCTGCAGGAATGAAAAAGTCTTCAAGTTACGAATTAATGGTAAAGATGTTAACGTAACTGTAGATCGATTGAAACCGGCTTACTTTCTTGCAGAACAAGATCAAGCTGAAAAAACTATTAAGATGCTTCGGCCATCTGAAAAAGCTACAACGCCCTCAGAGATGAAAACTCGGCAGAGTTTCACGCAAGACGGTACGTTTTCAAGTCGCATAACTTTAAATCAACGAAGGGGGTAATGTGGCGACTTTGTTAGCCACCAGCCTTTAACCGCCGACGAGACTTGAAATGCGCGCGGAGCAATTTCAGAACGGTAAACGCGGAGAGATTCAAGTCGTCAATCGCGGAGAGATTCAAGTCATCAATCGGTTGACAGTTTCATGAAGCGCAAGTTGCCTAGCAACTCTCGTTGTTGATTCTCGCCGCCGAATTTCTCGGGTATAAAAGGAGAGCCCGACGCAAAGGAGATTCGGTGTGTTGCGAGCAATCAAGCGTAGTAGATGAGCCAGCCTCACCACGCCTCGCTCCAACGACATCCAAAACCCTTCCCGGCTTGCCGAGGAAGAGGTAGTTGCGCAAGCGACGAAGCGACGCAGGACGCAACCCATTCCTTTACGGCAATACTCTGTGAAGAGCAGGAAGGTCGTCCTGAGAGACTGTCCTGCAAGCAGCTCCCGGACGATTCCCGGTGCTAGACACACGGAGACAGACCTATTCCCGAATCCGCCGAGGAAGGTCATTGTGATCGATCCACCCTCTGGTGCAAGTCACCGAAAAGACAGCTCTCGTTGCTCAAAGGCAAGATCACTTCCTCTTCTTGACGAAACGCTAAAGGTAACGTAACCTTAAGCGCAAAGACGCTATTCGGCGCAGGTCGCCAAGTCAAACATTCGCCGATTCTTGGCGCCAGCAAACCAATCATATTGGTTTCTCCTAAAATTAATAAAACCTTCCTTCCAGCATCCTCAACTCCTAAGCCTGAGGCAGAGGTTTTTCCGAAGAAATTTAAGATTCCTCGCCTTTCCTCATCTCCTCCGCCTTCGTCTCCAGAAATCTCGACGGAAAAGATCTTGGAAGAATTCCAGGTTCCACGCCTCCTCTCTCCCCTACCATCATCTCCACTAAGATCCAACGAAAGAAAGAACACCGATAGAGCCACACAAACCAAGGTTTTTAAAGGACCAGAGGTGTCACATCGTAGCACAGCAACACAAACGAAGTCACGAGGAAGAGGACGCGGAAGAAACAAACAAATTAAATTTAATAAAAATAAAGAGAATTATGTTTGTTCAAGTTGCCATAAATGTACGCATTGCGGAAAGAGTTAATAAGTATTAAAATGTTTAATTAAATAAATGAGTTGATTTTCTTAGCGAATCCCGTAGAAAATAGGAAAGCTTCTAGTCTAACCTGCGAACTGTAATTAAATATATTTTCCTAAACAATCTAACCTCTAAAATGTATTAAGAAAAGTATTTGATCTAGCTTTATATGTGAATATTCACCGGCACCACTCCGAAAGAGTGCGAAACGAGAGGAGGGCTGCGGATGAACGATGTTCGTATTGATTTGCATCGAGAGCTCGATGATGTCAAAAGACAGTTTCACGGTACACTATGTTGGAATTCGAATTGCTCGGAAATCTTTACGACGGAGATGTTGCGGCGGAGATCTTGTCCCTGAGGTAGACGACCTTGGCTACTCGGAGTCTGGAATCGTGCTTATCCCGGTTGGGTGGAGGAGCTCGCACGAATAGTCACTATCGCGGCTTAGAGAACCAATCCAAGAACGTTGGATTCCTTGACAATCACGCACTTCGAATAACTGATTGAGACAAGATCGTTCTCTTCTGCCCGGCGAGTTCTCGAAAGACGGAAACGGGGGGATGAGAGATCTGGAACGCAGTGCTCTCTGATTGGTCGCGTTCAGCAGACCAATCCGCTCAGCAGGACTCTCGACAATACCGGCATGCGCGCACCTGTGCGTGGCGCGGGATCGACGCGTGATCGATCACGCGGGACGGCGTGATCGACAACCCCGTGTGGATCGAATCAGTGCCACGAGACTGACAGCAGGCATGTAGCAGTCAGCCTCGCGGCCCAATTACATCGAGAATATGGTTCGATCCTTAACACCTTCTGTTACAAAATAATAATGAAATTTAGGCCCAGTTTGCACCAACGTCGCATAATATTTAACCTTAGCTCACTTATTCTTCGTCTCTTTCTTATTATGCTTTCTAAAAATCCGATAAAAAAATATACTATTTTGATAAATTTAGCATATCCTGAAAATATTCGATAAATAGACCGAATATTACTGATAAATTTCGAATATTGTTAAAATATTAGTAAAATAATATACTATTTTCATCAATTTAGTATATCCTAAAAATATTCGATAAATAGACCGAATATTACTGATAAATTTCGAATATTCTTAAAATATCAGTAAAATAATATACTGCAAAATACGTTATAGAGATATTATCAGTATATCTTGTATATCTATAGTATATTGAGTATCAATTCAGTATATACGAATGATATCATGTGCTGTGTGGACAAAGACAGCTACATGTAAGAGAGAGAAAGCATGATGGCGTGATCGCCAGATGTGCATTGGCTGCGTAGAACGAGCCGTGGTACGACTATCGTGTGATTGGTCGTTCCCGAGCGAGTGGGGATGAGCAACCGCACCGGGTATAAATACGAGCACCAACGTCCGTACGAGGTCTTTCCCTGATCAACCTTCGTCGAGTGCGGACGTATTTCGAGAGATAAAGTTTCGGACTTAGAATATTTTCTCGAGATCGCTTTGGGAAAGATAGTCGCGTGCGATTATACCAATCTGGACATTGCGATTACAAGTGCGTTCCGTCCATCCGAACGATCGGGAATTACCCGGGTAACGCCGTTACGAGTTTGAGGCACGAATTATTCGCCTTTTAGATATTTTGTACGAGTGTACAATAAATTCTTTTTCTTATTGTTAAATCAATACAAATCTACAATTCATTTACGAATCCTTTCCTGATATTCGATACATCGTGTCGCGAAGCGAAGCCGTAGTCATGTGCGCGTCATTGCTGAAAGACTTTGTCGAAACTACGCATGAGAGTGAGCAGCGAACGAGAACCGATTCAGACAGGAAGGAAGGAAGCCACGTCTCTCAGGAAGCGCGTTGGCAGATAATGTTCTACGTTCCTTACGTTAAACGTAGTGGCGACCGATTATTTCACTCAAAGTGAGTAATTATTAAATCTCAGATCGTAAGTCCGGTCACAACCTATGGTCAGACGGGACTTATGGCCTATTTTTTACGCTGTTGGCGGGAGTGATCTGGATACTGTTATCCTTGGAGACTTTAACGCTCACAATGTTTTGTGGAATTGCCCGACCACTGACGGTAAGGGTGATTTGTTGCACGATCTCATGAACGACGAAGGCTTTCTTTGTGTGAATCTCGACACGTATTCCCGGAGTGGTGCCAGGGGTCAGCGAGATTCGAATTTGGATTTGTTATTTGGCACTGATCGTATTGCTGGCAAGATTTCCTATCACCAGTTGGATGACACATGGGATAGTGACCATTATTCTATTTCATTTTTCTTTGACCTATGATCCTATGATTTATAGGAAGATTACGAATAGACTGTCGACTAAGAAGACGGACTGGACTCGCTTCAGTGAACTGGCTGAGAGTGAGGTTGTGGCCTCCCTCACTCCGTACCAGGAACTTTTTAAGGAGGACTTTGAAAAATACTACACTCTGTTTATCGACATCATTAAGAATGCTATTGCAGTTGCTGCGGGTAGGCGAGGGGGTGGGCCCCCACTCCGGACGATCCCGGTAAAAGAAAGCGATCGCACAAATGGTGGGATGCCGAGTGTGACGAGGTCATCCATAATAGGAGATCTGCCCTTGCTGCTTTCAAGAAAACTAAAAATCTCCACGACTGGTTAGCTTATAAGAGATCTTCCGCTATTGCAAGACGTACTCTCAAGCTTAAAAAGAGGGACAGCTTCGAAAAATTTTGTGGTGATATCAACAGATTCACCAGTCTCTCCTATGTCTGGAAAACAATACGCATTATGAAGAATGCCAGAAAAAACTTGGAGTAGAACGCCTGGCCGACAAAGAACAGAGAGGATGTGATTAGATCTTCAATTAGTGGCTTAGCCCCTCCCTTTGTGAGTGTGGAGCCAGCCACGGAGTTTGGTGAGGGCTGCTTCGATGACAAGTTGGAGGCGCCTTTTTCTCGTGTGGAGCTCGACAGAGCTATTGATATTGTTACGCTCGTCGAGTAAACTCGCCGCCGTAACACTATCGCGCACTCCACACTCGCGCACGTATTTCGCGGAACTCGCAAAAGGAAAGAGAACTCAAAAGAACTTAAGAAATGCGTTTATTCCAAGCTCGTAAAACAGAACGCGTGCGGATTCCAAAAATCCGCCAGACAGAAAATCAATAAATCCATCAACAAACTCCCGTTGTCAAGGAGCGCGCTTCACAGCTTTCCGCGACTTCTCTACTCAGTGTCCAGCACGGGCGTAACAATATGATTAGGAGAGACTCTGCCCCTGGTCTAGACGGCATGGAATATAAAATGATTAGAATCCTCCCTGAGGCTGCGAAGGTGTGTCTTCTGGAAATGTTTAACATCGTATGGTCTACTGGCATGCTCCCCCGTGATTGGTTGGACTATCAGGTGATTTTTTTTTCATCAACAAAATTGGCCGAACGCTCCAGAACGGGGGAAAGCGTGCGAGCGCGGACAAACACCGTCACCGGTGAATAACAGGTCCGAGAGTGGGAGCGAAACGACGAAGTGGGGAGACAAATCGGAGAGCGTTTTTCGAGGCAGTCTCTCGAATATAGCGGTAGCGATAACACGTTTCTAAGAGTATAATACAATCGGGGATATTGAATCGCTCGAATACGGACTTAGTGCGCGTACAGTTATCAGTTATATATAACAATCGAGGACTCCCGTGTACTTGCGCGTTAAACACTCGTCTCTACAATAGCGAGCGGTACTTCTTTACCATTGAGAATACATTGTGCGCCGTTAGGCGTGACGCGAATGTGCGTCCCTATACCATCGTGTATAACTTAAACTGTGAATCGACGATCTGAAATATAATAATCGTTTAATTGAAATACAATCTTAAGATTATTGAAACATACTTACCTTCTACTTACCTTGTCCATCGGCGTCGATCCATCGAAGTCCAGCGTTGATCTTGGTATGCGGTAATGCGAGGATTCAGGAAGTCAGCAGCGGCGATGATCCATCCGAGGCGGGAACCTGAAAAAGAGAAGAGATATTAGTATCGTTTATAATCGAGAAATAATTTCACGCGATATTATCAGAGTCGATCCATCGTTGTCCAGCGTTGATCCGGTATGCGGCAAGGCGAGGATCCGGGAAATCAGCAGCGGCGACGATCCATTCATCGGGGGAACCTGAAAAGAAAAGAGAATTAGTATCGTTGAAAATTAAGGCGATACGGCATATGACCTTCTCGGTAGATAGAGGTCAAACCGAGTGGCGACCGTTTGATAAGAAGATTTGTACCGTGAATCGCGATCTCCTATATCTTCGTCCGGTTACAACCTAAGGAAAATCTTTCTCAAATTTTGTACCATCTCTTCGAAAGTTTTGCCAAAAACAATTACATCATCTAAATAGATTAGACAAATTCTCAACATCAATTGCTGGGAGAACTCGTTCCATAAGACGTTCGAAAGTTGCCGGTGCGTTACACTGCGACCGCACGCTTCGAGATCGCGTCCCTTCAGGAGAGGGTCCCCTTGGTTCGTGGTTCATAGGTTGGCAGCAGAGACGGTGCAGGCCACGATGACCAGAAAAGCAGAGGAGTCCGGAATGGAGACAACAACACCGCCGATAGGACCGACGGTAGGTCGAGATATGCCCGACCTGGTGTCGGAAGTAACGACCAGCGTGGTCGAAGTCAAGGTTGAGGCGCCGGAGATAACGACCGGTTTAAGGGTCACGCAACACGTAGCGCCGGAGGATGCGGAGCAGCCCTCCGATGACTTCGCGAGTCCCAGCAGCGGCGAGCGCTCCGAAAGTGATGACAGAGTAAAGAAGCCCGAGTAAAAGACTGGTGAAACGCTCCGAGGACGAGCAATCGTGTTATGTGTAATATAAACTCATTTTAGTTTTCTTTCTCGAATAAAGTTTTAGTTTTCTATTCCAATAGCGAAATTAGTCTCGTCCGGCCTATTAGATCGTAGTTGACCTAAGATTAAACATAGCCATTAACCCATTGGCTGTGTAAGAGAATTTTACTATTTGGGCGTTGAGTGTGTTGAAAAGTGTGTTGAAAAAAAAGTTCATTGGATTATTATGAAACTTGGTACCCTTATGTTTTTTGGGTCTCTGAATCCGAATATGATGTCAGATTTACAAAATTCAAAATGGCGGGTCCAATATGGCGGATCAAAATTATATTTTTGATCCGTCATATTGGATCCGCCATTTTGAATTTTGAAAATCTGACTTCATATTCGGATTCAGAGACCCAAAAAACATAAGGGTACCAAATTTCATGAAAATCAGACCTTTTTTTGTAATTTTGATCCTCCATATTGGATCCGCCATTTTGAATTTTGTACATCTGACTTCGGATTCGTAATCAGCGACCCCAGAAACCCCCGAGTAACAAGTTTGAAGCAAATTCAGAAAGTTTTACTTTGTTTTTTCTACGTTGCGGCTATAGCCGTCATACACACTCTTGGCCACTTTTGTTTTTGAGGCTATAGCCGTCATACACAGGCTGCGTTCGGGGAGCGCACTTTTGGTGCTAGAGCGCGCTTTGGTCATTCGGGGAGCTGCTTTGTAGCGTTAATAGCAGCTTTATGATGTCACTGCTTGTGCGTTGCAACGTCATCACCCGCGCTAACTTGCGCTCAGATTTCCGAGGCACGAGATGCTTACAGCGCTCATAGCGCCAAAACGTACTCCCCGAACGCTGTGTGAACATATTAGAAGAAGAATTTTTGTTTGCAATATGGATAAGGGGTATGTGCTAGTAACCATAGAAGATTCTGAAGACGGTGAGAAATATACGACGTGTCTCTCACGCACGGATACGCGCAAAGTACAAACCAGTAAGTAATGGGAGGTTATGTTGCGCGCCAAATGAATGATGCTAGTGCAGTAATATCAGCTTCTTGATAAATACGTTGCGTTTCCATTCTTTTATTAATATTCCTTGTTTCTTTGTACTTTTCAGATAAAGTTTTTGCTTCTAAACTTTTGGCTTCGTTAAAGAAGTGCCAAGAAGAGCCAGATTTATCAAGCTCCATAGTGTCAACGGAATCAACTTTTGATACCGAAACTCCTTTACTGGAGACTCCTATATTGGAGACTCCTGTATTGGAACAAGATTCAATCTTTAAATGGTCACATCAAGCCGTTCTTCTCCTCATTGAGGAATATCGGAAGCGAGAGGAAGATGTCGTATCAGGTAAGATAATGATATGTTATTCATTATAATGATCAGTGCATGATCCTCATATTATAGCTTTCTTACAGATTTTATTTGATTTTATAGGCAAAATGTCACAAAAGCGAGTGTGGGAGTCGATCAGTAGTGCTCTATGTAGCCATGGACACGATGTCACTGGCCCACAGTGCCAAAGCAAATTTAATGGAATGAAGAGGACATTCAAATCCATCAAAGATCACAATTCTAAATCAGGAAATAATCCCCGATCTTGGCCCTACACTGAGTTGATGGAATCTCTGTTAGGAGATAAACCTTTTATGAATCCAGTCGCTTTGGCCTCCTGCAGTTCAGTTTGCATAGATAGTGAGAATAGTGACATATCTTCACTTGACAAGCATGACATCTCTGTTAATTCTGGCTCTTCAAGTTCACGCAAGAGAAAGAGCATTGGAGAAGCCATTCTGGAAAGTCGAAGGATATCAGAAGAAAATAAAATTAAGCGCCATCAGCAGACACTGGATCAGCGGACTAAAGTTTTAAATGCTTTAGATAAGCTCGTTAATAAATTACAAGTAATATTCTCATGATTATAAGTTTTATTAACCTTTAATTCCTATTTTCAGATTTCTAAAGTAAGATTTTATATAATAAATTTGATTTTTTGTTCGAGTCTAAGTAAGATGAAAGCATGCTATTCCTGTTATTCCTGTGATGATCTACGCAGGAGTCATGCTGTGATGATACTGTGAAAAACTTATTTCTGTGATGATACTGCTCAGGAGTCATTTTTGTGATACTGTAATGATACACGAAATTAGTATTTAATCAGTATTTAAGTAATTAATCAGTATTTAATCAGTATTTAAGTAATAAAATAAGTTTCAGATAATTCCTTTATTTCTAAGTTTATTAAGGTTTTTCAAAGATACATTTGTTTCCAAAGATAAGTGTCATATGCATAATATATAACTGTTGTGATTTTTGTTGTGAACATTTTGTCATTATAAGTGTTGTAATAAAAAAATTTTATTGAGACGTTGATGAACAAGACGCAATAAAAATACACGTATTGAAGCTCAAAACTTTATTTATATACAGTGTGTAAAAATACAATATTATATGTTGTGTAAATTATAGACAATGACGTAAAACAACTTTCAATCATACAATGTTATCTCTTAACTAATCCCTTTACATTTAACATAAAACGCTATACAGTAAGAATATCTCGACAATTAAATCATGCTTTAATTAAAACCCTCAAAAAGCCATTAATTATTACAAATATTTAGATAGAAGATAATGAGAATTGGAATACATGTCTTAGGAGAACAAAAAAGCTATGTGCACTAAATATTCTGCATAGAAAGTGTCTCACAAATTAAGTCCCTTTTAGCAATACCTGTCCGTTCAGGTGGTGCAGCATCTCGAACAAAATTGTCTTCTGCCTCATCAATTGCTTCAAGGTCGATCTCATCCCCTCTTGATAGGCAAATATTGTGCATCACACAGCATGCGATTATAAACATTGGGATTAAATCAGTCCTATCCATTGCAAGAACAGTCCTTATACTCCGGAATCTTGTCTTTATGAGTCCAAAAGCCCTTTCAATTGCTATTCTGGCTGAGGAATGACAGAAGTTGAAGTTTTTCTGTCTAGGAGTAAGATGTCCATTGTCACGATAAGGAACAATGACATTTTGGTGTAATTTATATGCAGCGTCTCCGAGGATATGACAGTCATTAAGAAATTTCTCAGGATCCCCTAACCACTCTTGCAATTCAGATAATCGGAATACTCCCTGATCATGCACAGACCCTGGATGTCCTGCAAAGCAATGGATGAAGTGTGTTTTATGGTTACACACTGCCTAAAAATCAGAAAGAATGTATTACATTAATACAGATAGAACTTACATTAGTATAAGCACGCGCAATGAGCTGTCATACTTGCATGTCCGAATAAACATGACATACCTGCAGTTGAATGGAATAGTGTCCTTTACGATTCACATATGATGCTGGTTGAACACGAGGAGCTGGAATATTTATATGAGTACCGTCTATAGCGCCAATAACTTTTGGGAAACCACTACTAACTTCGAATCCAGTCGAAATTTCGTTGACATTGTTGCCTGATGGCCATTTGATGACAGTTGGTGCCAAATTATACAGAGTCTTTATCACTCTTCGTGTGGCAGTGAGAACAGTAGCTCGACTGACGTCAAACTTCTCACATATAGACCTGAAAGAAAGACACCAGTTGGTGATCATAAGCAAGAACTACTACAGTTATGACACCCAAAAATATCAATTTCACTCACAAGCAACACTCACCTATAGGAATCAGGAGTTGCCATACGCCATATTGCAAGAAGAAATTGCTTCTCAGGAGAAATCATAGACAGTCCTGCATGTGTTCTCTTCAATCTCGGGGCGATAATAGCAAGTATAAACTCGAATGTACCTCTAGATATTCTATGCCATAAAATACAAGAAGCACAAATGAACCTTTTTAGTAAGTAAATGCATGAATGCATGTACAAAAACAGCTAAGATTAGATATTTCAGGTGCATATAACTCATATGATAGAAAATATATGATGTGCACATCACAACTTTCAACCTACCTAAAATGTGACTTGAATTGTTGATTATTATAAGCAGGCACAACATTCTCCACATAGTTTTCCAACCTTGGCAACTTCTCCCTTTTTTCAATTAGGTGCATAACATGGTCCAGTTCATCTTCACTTTCTGATGATGAAGTTAAATCGACAAGTTCAATTAATATTGTTGCAATCCCATTCCAAATTGCACTCTGTGCTGGGTCAATCATTAGCTAGATCAAGGTTATTTTCATCCATATCCCCCATTGTTCATGCTCACAAGATTTCTTCTTAGTCCTTTCTTAGAAGTTTTGCTATATAGAGGGACAAGCTGTGGTGGGATATACTCCGGTGTAGCTAACTATAAGTTATCCTTTAAAACTTTAGTGAAGATCTTTTGAATAGCTGCTGACTGCATGCGTGGTGTCGCGGGTATCTTTTTGTCTGAGCTTCTGCTCTGTTCTTGGAAATGCTACTAGACAGGATGGATCCCTCTACCAGCTTTTCTTCTGGATATTCCTCTAATCTGGAAGGTGAAGCGAATAGAACGTCAGTCAAGAGACAAGCAGATGAAAATGAAAATATGTAAAGATGTACATCACAACTTTTAGCCCTCTTTTATTTCTTACGCACAGATTGTTAATATATATCATAATGTTATAAGATCATTAAATTCCTCATTGTAAAAGGTGAATATCATTTACTTTCTGGCTACATAGAATTTGCATCTGTAACTTATATTATACAATGACCTCTGTTTTTTGTGCCTGTAATCAATGAATAATTATCAAAAAAATAATTTAACTTAAATTTAATTGATCATGTAATGGATAATGGTTCTATTGGTCTTGCGAACAATTATCTTGCTCGTATCTGAAGTTTAAGGAAATATTGTTACATATATACTTGTTTGACACGAATTATTCAAGGACTCGAACACGGCAGCTAAACGTTGTAACTGCTCGGCCAATGGATATGAACACCGTGAAGATACTGGATCTTAACAAAAAAATCGTACCCAAGTTTAATAAATTAAAGAGGCTTAATAAATCAAAGAGGATCGACCACTAACCTTTCCATTGCATTCGAATGCACGCGCGTTATCTCACGCTCACAGCGCAACGAAAGTCGTTCGAGGAGTTTCCGCTACCGTGAGCGCCACAATAGCTCCCCGAACGATAAAATTAGCGTTTGCGTTCATAGCGCGATACAGTCAACGGGTTAAGAGTTATGCGACAAGCCCCAGAGGTACGTTCCGTTTTGAATTATACGTTTCATTTTCAGTAAATAAGGCAATATAGGCCATTGCCGATTCAAGAATCCTTTTATTTTTTTCGTTTGGCTCAAGCGGCAACGATAGATTTAGGTTAGAAGATACGCGTACGAATCGGCGCAGAAAAACGCGATTAATGAGCTCAAGCTACCGTAATCTTCAGGAAGAAACGTAAACGTGATCCGAGACACCTGGTGCATAGGGCTGTGAGGTCGGCGTCAAAGTCCGAGCATGCGGCTAAGAGTTAGAAATACGAGCGTCTGCTACGAGGCGAAACGCGATCGTATCGAAGTTTGACACCTGGTACACGCTATCGAGAGGTCGGCGTCAAGGTCCGGATACGCGTTTCGGAAAACAATACCCAGACGTCTTCTACGAGAAGAAGTTGGCGCAATGAACTATATGACACCCGGTACACGTTACCGTGAGATCGGCGTCAAAGTCCGGATACGCGTTTCGGAAAACAATACCCAGACGTCTTCTACGAGAAGAAATTGGCGCAATGAACTATATGACACCCGGTACACGTTACTGAGAGGTCGGCGTTAAGGTCCGGATACGCGTTGCGAAAAACAATACCCAGATGTCTTCTACAAGAAGAAGTTGGCGCAGTGAACTATTAGACAGCCGGTACATACCGTAGGTAAGTCGGCGTCGAAGTACAATCGATAATACATAAGTTGCACCCGCGGACATCTTCCTCGGGAGGAAGCGCGATAAATGTGGTTAAAAACACCTAGTATACGGCGATAGAGGGTCGTCGTCAACCCCGCTACTCGGGAACGCAAATATGGAACATAGACATCTTCCCCGAGAACGAGGCCCGAAATCATGTCTCCCAGATCTCGAGAGTCAGCCCCATAAGGTCGGCGTCAACGGCCGACGACACGAGATGTACCCGGACATCTTCCCCAGGGAATTCGTCCGGGAACAGTACGAGGGTCATCTCCGAAGAGGCGCGCACAGGTCGGCGTCGACGGCATTCAAAATCGGCCAACCGACGCCGACGATACCTGGTGCAGCGGTGACAGCGGAGGGAGATCCCTACGTCGCAATAAGCATGGAAATTTCCACCGAAACGTTCTAGAACGGTCCCACGCGGGGATCGCGTGATCAAGTGCGCAGTTAGGAACGTTCTTAGAAGGAAAGTCGCGGAGTGGGAACAAAGCGCGATGATGGGGAGCCACAGCGAGAGCCATTTCTCATGGCAGTCTCTCGGATATCGTCGTAGTGTCAACACGTATCTTGTCGTATAGTACCATCGCGAACATAGGGTCACGCGAATACGAACATAGTGCGGAGATAGTCGCTACCGATATATTACAACCGGAAACGCCCTGCGAAACGCGTTAACGCTCGTTTAACAATAGCGAGAGGTACTGTGTTATCAAAAATAACTTGTGCGCCGTTAGGCGTAAGGCACTTGTGCTTATCGAAGTTTGTGAACAACATACATTGTGAATCGACGATCTGCAATAAAGATTTATTATTTTTGAAATATATTGTCAAGATTTATCAGCGATACTTACCTTCTACTTATCTTGTCCATCGGCGATGATCCATCGAAGTCCAACGTTGATCCTGGTATGCGGTAATGCGAGAATCCTGGAGTCAGCAGCGGTGATGATCCATCCGAGGTGGAAACCTAAAACAGAGAAGAGATATTAGTGTCGTTGACAATCGAGAAATAATTTCACGCAAAATATTCCGCGCCGATTCTACGTCGTGCTACGTTGACCCGGTATGCGGCAGTGCGAGGATCCGCCCCTCAGGGGGTAGGGGAGGCCACCGGGGACTCTCTGGGGGCCCTAGGAACCTTCCCCACTACGGGTTTTGCGAACCCGAGGTACCCGAGCACATCAGCACCGTAACTCCCGTCGTCCGCGAGACCGGCGCGGCGGGGGCCAGGGAGTCCCTTTAAGGACTCGCGAAGCAGACTACCTCTATAAACAACTGTCCGGCCGGACGGGGCCGTGAGGGAAGAGCCTTTGCTCTCCCCAACCGTCCTATGGGAAGGAAAACTCAGACAGAAAACCGGGGGTCCGGTCGCTCTGCTTAGGAGTCTGTTACAGCTTCAGCTTCGTGCTGGCTGACAGACTCCAACGGCCGGTAGGGGAAGGCGGCCCCGAGTTCAAACGCCCGGTCGGCCGGGACCGTTAGGGAGATTTTGATTCTCCCGCCGGCCTAGAGGAAGGACACCTCGATAAAAAACCGAGGGGATGGGTGGGTTTTGGATCCTTCAACCATTGCACGCCGGTGCTCCGGCTGGTTGGGGTGTGACCGGACGGATGTGAAAAATCACACTTTGCCCGAATAATAATAAATTCTCACGGTCGCCACTCGATTTTAACCTGCGCCAATCGAGAAAGATAATGAACATGCAGACTAACCAAAGGGTTAGTGAAAGCGCTGACTTCGCTAATTCCCCTCCTAGACTCTGTTTCAGGTTCTCTCTGGCTCGTTCGACACCGCTGTGGAGGATCTCCGTGGGACTCACGCCGCTGGATAAGGACCGTCGTCGAGGACTCTCTCCGCTGTGCACCGCTGGATTCTGTTGCCTCTGTTGGACCTTCGCTGGACCGCCGCACTCTGGATCGTCGCTGGATCGCCGAAGAGGATTTTGGAACACCGACAGGTAAGTATTCGTAGGGATAGTTAAATCGTTTCGCGTTATCAAAGTACAGTCTGAATAATCGTCACACGTTTTATACATTGGATAGAAATTTTATAATTTATTCTTCCCTTTTCCAGGTACATGTACAACGACTGATAATCGCCCGCACTCGGATTGTGGTTCGCGATCGCGCGCCTCGCGTAACTCGTTTACCGAAAGTACGAAAAATGATTTGTATTTGTGATGTAAATATGTAGATATATATACGTTTCGCGTAATGGGTACAGTGACGCGTTTGTATTAACGTATTCACGGATTGTCGCACCGCTTGAGCGGGATCGTCCCTCGCTTCGCAAAATTATTCTAAGTTCTTATGCGAATAGGTTCCTGCGTTTACGGACCGACCGCACTGTATCACGCCGCGCGAGAGACTCCTCCTCGCGGGAGATCGACCGATCCGTACGACGCTTCTCGAGAGACTCCTCGAGTTCCGTTGCCGGCTGCCTCGCCTGGCCGCGGCTATCGTGCCTCACTCCTGCCGTGGTCACGCTATCACGCAGTAACTCGCCACATCTGGCGCGTGATGTTATCGTGCTCGCCCGCTGTACGGCCCGGCACGAACACTCGCCCATTGTTTCCCCTCGGTTGTTTACATGCGGCTTCGGCCTCGCTGCCGCGCAATTATGCGTGCTCGCTCGCATTCCCATGTACATCGATATATAATATTCCGTCATGCATATCGCTTTGCCCGTGTAAACGATTTATTCTCGATGTTATTCACATCGATCCTCGTGTCCCGGATATTATTTCGTATGTGTTACTATCGTTATCGGCCAAAGCGCTATGCTCACATCATTGTCGCTCGATTCTTATGTTTTCGGTCACGCGCTACGCCCACTGGGTCTTTCCTGGTCGTGACGCATTTCCGGTACGCGATCTTCGTAACCGCTCTACGGATCGCGTTCCCGCTTGGTGGGGTTACCACCACGGTTCGCCTGTCGCCGTTTGCAAGGTCCCTGACCTCGATGACCTTGGGACTCCAATCTCGCGAACCGCGCATCGCACATTGATGCCGCTCGCTTGGGTGACTCGCCCATGCCTGCCCAACACGCCCCCGAAGCGCTATCGCGATCGCCCCGGTGGTTCGCGTTTTTGCGACCCTGCGCTCGGACATCGCTGATTGGCCGGGTGACCTTTTCATGGCCCCTCGGTATGCCCACGAAGTGGTTTTACGCTCGCTCGCTTGGTTCGCCATTTCGCGTTCCCGCGATCGGATCTCAACGCGACTCGGTGTAGTTACTCGCGTTCGTGTCCTTGACACGCCCCCAAGTTGGTTTCGCGGTCGAACCTCTGGTTCGCGTTTTCGCGGTCCTCCGCTTCGCCGTCGACGCGGACCTGTCCGCCGTCCCTTTTGGGTCGCCCTCAATGCATCCGTGTCGAAACTTCCCGGTGATTACCCCTGGATCGCGATATCGTGATCCGGTGCCCGGACCTCATCGCGGACCTTATGGTCGTCTTGCCAGGGCTGCCCACGACACGTCGGTACGGTCGCCTGTTCCCGGAGAAGTGTCCCGGTTTGAGATTTTCGGACCTGGTGCTTCGACCTCATCGCGGACCTTATGGTCGTCTTGCCAGGGCTGCCCACGACACGTCGGTACGGTCGGTTCTCGCTGTCGCTCGCACGCTCGCGATACACGCACCCAGTGATTTCGCCCGCTCGCGGATCACCTCTGCGTCTTCGTCGCGTTCCCCCCGACTCGCCGGTACTCGCGGTTTTCGCGTTTGGCGAATCCATTCGTTATTCGCGATACGCACGCGTCTCCTTCGTTTTTCACTCTATGCCGGTCGGTCATGTTCACCGGCGTATATGTTTGTCGCGTCGCATTAAAATAAATAAATCGAAAGGAAAAGGTAATTTCGAAAATAACTTTCTTTTATTATAATGCGCGCCTCGTTGTGGCTGTAGCCAAAATAAAGATTCTTTTTATCGCGCTCGCTTGTTCGCACGGTTTCGCCTGACCCGATTCGCTGTATGCGTACATATATATATATATATATATATATATATATATATATATATATATGTTAATCGGTATCTCCGTGTGAACTATGCACTTGAATCAATAGAAATAACTTACACGCTAATCTCTTATTTCTATGATTATAATAGGTATATATGTATATAGATATAGTTTGGCTTACGTCTAAAGGTGTATGTGTCTGTGTTTTACTTTATTTACATGTGTCTTGTTCGTGTATGTGTGCGTGTTCACGTATGTATATATGTGTGTGGAGGAACGTCGTTCACCGCATCCTCGTCGACTCCGCATCGCCGCTCCTCGGTGTCACCCCGGCTGTCGATTGTTCGTCGGCCGCGCATATCGGCGACGACTGTCCGATCGTGATCACTCCCTCGATCGGTACCGGTCTGATCGGCACCTCTGCCTGTCGCAGATGCATGATGTCGCCGATCGACGCCTTTAGTCTCGATGTCATCGTCACCTCGCGTGCCTTTGGGTCGGTAGCAGCGTACGGCTGCAATCTGAGGTTCACTCATGACCGTCCGGGCCGCTCGGACTTATTCCGTGGTCGGGGCCGGGCGGTCGGGGAGGGAGGGCCCACCGGGCCGCCCGAACATATTTCGGGTCAGGGCCGGTGGTGTCTCTGCCGCCGGACGTAAGGGCCGGCGGCTTATGAAGTAGCCCGTCGATCGGCGACTGCGACAGTTGGGGGTCCTCCTGAGCCCTGTCCTCTCGCGGGCGGGGGCCCGGGATCGAGCTTGCTCGGCCGGGCTCCTATGCGCGCAGGAGAAGTATGGTGGGAGGTTTCTCCTACCCAAAGTCGGTCGATGGGCGGTGGAGTGCCCGCCGTGCTGGCTGAGACTACTCGCCGGGCGGCGGGCGGCCGGTCGCCCTGGCGGGCAAGGTGATGGACGGGTCGCAGCCTCCTTCGCCCCATCCGTCCAGGGGGCCCCCAGCGTGACGGCGCCCTCCGCGGTGCCCCCAGAGTCGGAGGTGGGGGACCCCTGAAAACCCGTGGGCGGAGATTCGTCTTGCCTACGGGCGAGTAAGAGGCCTGGGGCCTGCTCCCGATGCCCATCCGGGAGCTATGGCGTAGTCAGTCCCTCGGGGGAACTCGGGGCTCGGCCGGCCCATTTTGGGTCGGTCGGGAGGGCATGCCCTGGCTGGCGGAGCCGCAGAGAGTTGGGATGATATTTAGACATGAGTGCTACAAAAAAACCCAGGAAGGATGCGGCATAAGACGTCGCGCGAGCGAATGAGGGGGGAGGGGTTTCGTCTCTTCCTCCTCCTCCCTCACCGATCTCTAGCGAAAAAGGAAGAAAAACCCCGGCTAAGAGAGAGGGGATTACGTTCCCAGGATTAATCGGGGAAGCAATTTCGCGATGGAGCGCAGACAACTTGGTGGAGAGAATCTGCTCCTTTGTGGAATACCTCGTGCAGCCGGACGAGGCGGAAGAGGAGGTCGGGGTATCTGCCCGCTCCCTTGGGCCCTCCCGGGCGAGTAGGTAGCCTCTCGGAGGGGCTGTTGAGGGGGCCCCCGGAAGTAATGATAGCCAGTTCCCGGGGGCCCCCTTCGACCCCAGGGATAGGCCACAGTTAGGTTTTTAGCCGGTAGGAGTCCGGCATAACCGCCCGCCCCACCACCGGGGCGGGGGTACTCATGATGAGTTTTCCTAACGTAAAAAAAAGTGCGAGGATCCGGGGAATCAGCGGCGGCAATAATTCATCCATCGGGGAACCTGAAAGGAAGGAAAATTGATTAAATTGATAATCTGAAAGAAACTGCGTAATACCTTCTCGGTGAATAAAGATCAAATCGAGTGGCGACCGTTTGATGGGAAGACATATAGCGTGAATCGTGCTCCCATGTATCGTTCGGTTACAACACAACCCAAAAGGCATTGCCAAAGTTCATTTCCTATCGAAAAAGCAGTTATCTCCCTATCTTCTGGATGGATTTTCAATTGCCAATAGCCACTTTTCAAATCCAATGTCGAAAACCAAGTATTCCCTGACAATTGATCGAGAAGATAATCTATTCTGGGCATTGGAAAAGAATCTTTCTCAGTTACATCATTTACTTTCCGATAATCTACACAAAAACTCAATGAGCCGTTTTTTTTCCTTACCAAGACTGCTGGCGAAACCCAAGAACTAAAAGATTCTTCAATAACTCTCTGATTCTTCATTTCCCTAATAATCTCCTCAACTTCTGCACGCATACGAATAGGAATTCTCCTCGGAGTTTGTTTAATTGGACGTGAATCTCGTAATTTAATTTTATGTTGAAGTACGTTACAATTTCCAGTCACAATCTGATCGGAGAACACATCCTAAAACTCCCTAAGAAGATCTGCGAAAACAACTCTCTGTGATGCATTCAGTTCCTGAAAATTCCGCTCAAAAAAATCTTTAAGATTTTCCGGAACTTCTTCCGTTTTATAGCTAATTTGACGACAAAAAGAACTTTCCTGTTTCCCTTCCTGCAAAAATTCTTGGAAGAAAGATTCAAGAGTTCTGTCTATCCCTGTCCGCGCAAAGAAATCCGCTCCCAAGATACAATCCTCAGCGATTGCAGCCACAAACATAGGCATCTCAAAAGAATACTTCCCTAATTCTACCCGAACTAAAGATTTAAATTTTAAAATTTTTGGGACCTTCTCTCCCGTAGGATACTCAAATCCAACGTCTATTAACGGAATACATTTTCCTTTTACCACCAATTCAGAATTGACGATCGACACATCAGAGCCCGTATCTAGCTTAAAAGAGCAAGCTTTTCCGTTTAAATTTCCACGAACAACAAAAAAATCTTTTTTTTAAATAAATTCTTCCCATTTTAACGGAACGTGCCAGGGTCTTTTTCGCCTTGGTCGGAACTGCCCCGGAAAGTTCGACCATCCCTAATTTCCCTTCTGCTCGGCAGAGTTAGCCGGGCACTCGAAACGACAGTGCCCCTGCGACCGACCAGCATCAAATCACAGCTGCGCGCCATGGGGTCGCCACGCGTAAGGCTGTAGCGCGTAGACCAGCTGCCAGTAAAGCAGGGAGAGCAGGGGGCGTCACGCGCAAACTCCCGAACAGCGGACGAGAGTCCGAGGGACATACCCTCGGTAGAACGGAAGCCTCTGAAGCCAGCGACGGAGGAGGCGACGAGACCAGCGGAGCCGACGGAGGAGCGAGTTCCACGGCCGGAGGGGGACATCCTAGCGGCAGCGTTAATGGGGTTGATCACGCCGGAGATCCTATTCGGCGACCGTCGGGCGATTTCCGATCGCCGTCCACCGGCGATGAATCCGACTTGCCGTGAGCTCGGTAAAGTGGGAAGACGTCTTCAGCGGAAGACATGAGAGGAGGAGCCGCGCCTCAAATCAAGTTTTAGTTTCCGCGGTGTGTACAGATAAATTTAGTTTCGTTAAAGGTATTTCATTAATAAGTTTTGCGTTGCCCCGTTGGACCATTATATTGATTAGTTATACTAAGCCAAATAGCCAAGATAGTCTCATATGGTCATTACCGTAAAAAGATAACGTCGATTCAAGCAAAGCAATTTCATTTTGTTTGAGCGGTTCACACTCATTTGTATATGTTTATCTTGACGATTGCGCGCGAATCGACGAGAATAGTGCAATATTATGGTGAACCGTGACAATCTCCAGGAACAGATAGTGCCAATGGAGTAAGCACGACCTGGTAGACACACCTATAGGGTCGGCGCCAACGGTTGATTGTCGGTTCGAAAAATCGTGAAGCGAGCGACTTCTCCAAGGACAAACGTGCGAGGAGACGCGAGAGGCACCTGGTAAACATGCTTAGGGGGTCGGCGTCGAAGTCCGACGACGCGTGTCAAAAATAGCGACGTAGACATCTTCTACTGGGAAAGGCGTATCTAACGAGTTCCGCGACACCTAGTACAAATTGTAAGTAGGTCGGCGTCAAGGCGCGTGCGAAAAAACGCGAGTTCCGTACCTAAACGTCGTCTTCGAGAAGAGACGTGGTAAACGCGTGTGCAAAGACGTGGTACACGACGACAAGGGGTCGGCGTCAACCGCGCTACCCAGAAAGGCAAAGTGGGAACGAGGACATCTTCCCCGAGAGCAGAGCTCGGAATTGGGCCTATCAGATCCTGTAAGTCAACCACAGGAGGTCGGCGTTAACGGCATCTTCCACGGGGAGAGTGCCCGGGAATAGCATGGGGATAAGCCGAAAAGAGGTGCGCAGAGGTCGGCATCAACGGCACGCAAAATCGGCGCGCCGTGAATACCTGGTGCAGCGGTACCAGCAGCGAGAGGCCCCGACGTTGCACCGCGCGCGGAAATTTCGAGGAGAATGATCGGGAACATCCCCGGGGGGTGATCGCGCGGACAAGTACGCAGTGCGCATGTCCGCGAACAAGGTACCGCGGAGTGGGGGAAGAGACACCGTGGTAGGGAGCCGAAGAGAGAACCACCACTCGAGGCAGTCTTTCGAATGTAACCGTGGCGATAGGACGTATCTCTGTCGTAACGAACGATCGCGGACTTAGTCTCTGGCACGACCGGACATTGTTCGAACACAGTCGTGAGTTGCATATAACAATCGGGAACGCCCGCGAAACGCGTTATTTCTCGTTATACAAGAACGAGCGGTCCTGCGTGGCCATAAAATACTTCGTTGTAAGCCGATAGGCGTGAGTGACTTGTGCTCATTAATCACATGTATAATTGACTTGGTGCATCGACAATCTTGAATAAAATTAGTTCGTTAATTGAAATTTATCTTCAATAATTATTAAACATACTTACTTTCTACTTACCTTGTCCATCGGCGGCGATCCAGTGAAGTCCAGCGTTGATCTTGGTATGCGAATAGGCGAGGATCCGGGAAGTCTGCGGCGACGGTGATCCAACCCGAGGCGGGAACCTGAAAGAAGAAGAAAATTAATAAAGTTTATAATAGAGATAAAGTTTCACGCGAATTTCTCGAAGTGTCGATCCATCGAAGTCCAGCGTTGCTCCTGGTATGCGGTGATGCGAGGATCCTGGAGTCAGCAGTGGTGATCATCAATCCCAGTCGGAAACCTAAAAGAAAGGATAATTAATAAATTAAATATCTTCGGAGAAGATCATATACTTACCTTCTCGGTAGTTAAGGCGAAACTGAGTGGCGACCGTATGATAGGAGGACATCCGACGCGAATCGAGCTCCCATGTAACACCGTTCGGTTACACCCCTTCACCCCACATTGCCAGCACTCTTTATCGTTTTTTCCTATCCTTCCATCAGAGCGGGTTTGCGACTTCCCGTTTACCGCCGCATTACCTTCGTCTTTTCCTCCCCTGTTTAAGGCAAATTTACTATTCTTTCCTGATTTCTCCTCGCGAAATTCCTTCTCTGCGCGATATCTAAATCTTTCATCCCGCTTATCTTTTTCTCCTGAAAAACTTCCCTCTTGAATTACTTTAACAGCCATTGCCCTTTGAACGGCTGCTTTCAGTGTTGAAATATTTTCCAACTGTAACGTGCGCTTAATAAAACCATTCGTTAAGGCCGCGACAAACTACGCACACGCGATCTTATCCCACACTTCATGGGAGCACTCGGGGTACGCCAGTCGTGATAAACGTTCTATATCCGCGCCCAGCGAAATAAGGTCTTTCCCAAACTTTTATTTACGATTCGTGAACTGTGTGTAATAAGCCTGTGCAAAAAGTTTTTCGCCAAAACGGAATTCGAGCTTTGATTTTAGCTCCCCATAACTCAGATTTCCTAATTCCGTTATCCCATCTAAAACTGCGCGAGCTTTGCCCCTCAGATTCGAGGCCAACGCGACGGACTTCGAAAAATCATCCCACCTATTCGCGAGTAAAATCAACTCGAACTGCACAAGGAATTCTCGCAACGGAACACTACCGTCGAAGGTATCGGGCTCTAATTCTCTGGAAAACGTGCCTGTCAATTCGCGGACTTCACCTTCCCTATCTACATCCAAAACCGCCGAGACGCGAGCTCTATTATTGGAAGAACTTATCTGAATTTCTCGTCGAAGCTGGAGTAGCTCCTCGTCACGACGCAGCAGCTCCGCTGCGTGTACCGCCTCTCGCTGCGCCTGCTTCTCTCGCATCGCCCGCATCTCCAGGAGAACCGCCTGGAGAGTCTCCGCCTGCGACATGGGCTGCGGAGCACTCGCTGCAGGAGTCGCGGCCCGAGTCCTCTTCCTCGAAGGGGCCGCCGTTGTGGTTATTCCGCCCGTTTCTTCGCCGCTCATCACGGTCGTCAACGTTCGTCCCCGATTCCGGACGAGCCCCCAAAATGTTACACTCGCCGCGTCGCACTAACACACACTCGCACTCACGCACTCGCACTCCCGAAGCTCGCGGGAATAAGAGAAACACCGCGGTTATAAGGAAACAAACAATCTCAACGTTTATTATTATTTCGATACAGAAGAGTGCGGACACACGTCCCAACAATCCAGCAACTCAAGACAAAATCTAACAGTTGACAGTAATTGATTCGCCGATCAATATTGTCCCGTCATCAGGAAACGCGCTTCGGCTTGAAGCTACTCGCGAGCGAAGCAACAGGTGTCTCAGCGCGAAGGCGCAGTGCCGCAACAATATGTATTCATTAGAAACTTTTTATATTTTAACTTTAAATTGTATTTGAGTTACTTAATATTATATGTAGACTTAATTATAATTTTGCTTATTATTATTAATTATATCCTTATCATTAACTTAATGTTAACCTTACTATAGTTTAACCCTTAACTAGCACACGGGGTGTCAAACACCCCAAAACGAATTTTGTCAAGTTTAGGCATCTTTCTCGGTCGGTTAATCTATGAATTTCGCATAGTTTTCTTATAAAAATCAAGATTTCAATTCAGAAAAAAGGGGCACAGGTAATCATGAAAATAAATACCTTTTTTTAAATACCCACTACAATCATAATTTTTTTCGTAAAGTACTCTATCTCAAGAACATCGTATTAAATTTTTATCAAAAAATATTTATTTTTGACTGAGATATGATTTTCTTAGCAAAACAAGCCATTTTTCATAACATTTATTTCAAGAATTTTTTTGAAGCCTTAAAACTAAAAATTTCATAGTTTAGGCTAATGGGTATTATTTTTCAGTGTTTAATGTATGTACTTGATTTTTTTCAAGCCTATTGGAGCCTCCATTTCGCCGTACCCAACGTTCAAAGTGTGTGGGGTGTACAACACCCCGTGTGCAGATAACGTTTGATCGCGGACGTGTGCTAGTTAAGGGTTAATTAAACCTTATTAATTATAGTCTTAATTACAAAAAATATTATAATAAATCGATATTGTTATTTACGATTAAAATTTGGCTTATTTGTTTGTCGTCAATCTGCTTCGTTTTTCATTACAAATATTCCCTGCTTTAGAAAATATTCTTTCACACGGGACCGAAGTTGCAGGGATGCAGAGCCTTTTGAGCATTATTTTGTATAAATTTGGATACAACATTTTTCTTGCTTCCCACCAAATCAGAGGGTCGCTTGTCCTAATAATGTGCAGTTCAGCCAAATATTGATCTATTTCCACAATTGCTGCACTAGTGGGATTGCGCAACCCTTGACGATGCTTTATTGAGGCATCAAATTCTTCCCAGACCGAGGTTGTTGAAGATGTTGCCGAATCAGGTTGGGCCATTTGAAGTACGGATTGTGAAAATTTCTGACTAGCGCAGGTTCTAACTTTCGCTACTAAACTTTGGTATGTTGTCTGAAATTTGGTTTATCCCCGAAGTCCTGTTTTTTAAATCTGGGGTCTAGGAAAATTGATTGAGCAATTAAATCATTGTCTTCCCTTCCCCCAAATCGGTTAGCCAAACCTTCTATTAATCATTTGCCTAAATTTTTTATTATTAGATTTGTTCTTTATTACCAAACTTTCTGCACTAGTGTACACTAGTGACACCGAAGCGTTCTTTATTGCAGTGCAACGTAGAACAAACCCGTTCTTTATTGCAGTGTAACCAAGTTCAGTGCAATAGTTCAGTGTACTCGCTACCCTAGGTCTGAGGCAGAGTCAGGCAGTGCAGTGCAAGGACCGGGTAAGTAAAAATGGCTGAAAACATAAATAGTAATATAAATAAAGTAGTCACAACAAATTATAAATATTAAATTAACTTATTAAATGTTAAAGTAACTTGTTAAATGTTTAAAAAAGAGAGAATAATAATATATTTAAGTAGTTAGGTTTATTCATTGTTTGTAAATATAAAATAACCTATTAAATATTAAACTAGTGTATTTATTGCATAAAATTGTATTTATAATCAAAACATTCTGAATTATTTACATTTTACAGAATATAAAAGAATTTTTATAACTAATAGATCAGCTGAAAGCAAAGTCATGGAAAGTGAAACAGCAATTATACAAAGAGATGCGGCAGGAAATATTTCAATTGATGAAAATGGATTCGTTACTTGCATTTCTGAAGGTAAGTCAAATTATCTATCATATAAAATATGAGAGTAATTAAGAAATCAACAAAAATGAAAATTTATGTATTATTTTTTTAGGAGGGCTGGAATTTTAAATGTGTTATTTAGAGATCAATTTTAACTGCGACTCCATAAATTGTACGGTAAACAAGTCAATATTCATTCCGTTAAATGATAATAATAACGTAATCAATTCTTATCTAATAAGAATGTAATATATCCCGTGGGCTCCGTGTCCATAGTTGTAATTATTATAGGAATTATAGTAACGGTCATATGGATAATAAAGAAAAGAACCAAGAACAACACGCGATGCGATTTCCGCAGACAACTAGGAAAGCAAATAAAAGAGTGTAACCTCCATGGAAAAAGGAAAAGGTAACGAAAAACTGCCTCAGTTTTTCTTTTTCCACGGGGGGAGAGATGTTGTGCGGCGGAAATCGACAGCCATTGCGACACCTAGCCGTCAGCGCTAACTCCGAATATTGACAAATCCACCTGAGGTGGCATTCCGAGCACCAGGTCACCAAGCCTCTTGCTTCACTGACCTGCTCCCAAAACCAAAAGCGCTGACAGCTGAGTCGGCAATGAGGAAATAGAGCACAACCGATAAAAAGCCCGCCTTTCGGAGAAGCGGCGGGCAGTCTAGAACGAGAGGCTAATCGCGCACGACCGAACGTAACTCATTTTATTGTGTACGCTCGCAAGTCAGGGCAGTGTATTTAAGAAGACCTCTGTAACCTTTCAAGTGATACTGTATTAAACATTGTTACATCAAGAATCTGTCAATTGTTTCTCTCAACCTCCCGGCGGATCCAAAAGAACTCAGTGCCGACCAAGGTACGGCACAACACAATAAAAAAAATCAACAAGATAACTACATGGAAAATAGAATACCAGAAAGCTAAGAAAATATAGAAGAAACATTTTCATGGTCAGATGCAAGCACAAAATTATTTTTATGTTTGTATAAAGAAAAAATACATTTACTTACGACAAGAAAAATTAGAAACAAAAAAGTTTTATGGCAAAAAATAGCAGAAGAAATGAATATACAAGGGTATAATGTATCAAATATACAAACTGAAAATAAATTTAAATCATTAGAAAGAGCTTACAAAAATATGATTACAAATAATAAAAAAACTGGCAGAAGTCGAGCAACATGTCCATATGAAACGTAAGTTATTATATTTCAACTGAAGAATTTACAATCGAATATGAAAAGGACCGTACGTTGAGTTTTTTAGATCTAAAATTACATATTATTAATGACACTATCCACATTGATTGGTATCACAAGGATACATTCTCTGGTAGATATCTATCCTACTATTCGAACCATCCAGAGTGTCATAAAATTGGCACGATATACAGTTTAGTGGACAGATCCATACTATTGTCCCACCCTATATTCCAAGCTAAGAACATAAAATTGTGTATTAACATACTAATGAACAACGGGTATCCTATAGATTTGATCTTTAAGAGAATTAACATGAGATTAAGGACATTATTCGATGGTAAACTTAAGCAGAACAAAAATGCGAATAGAGTTGACACTAATGTTGATGTTGATAATGACTTGGAAGAAAATAGAAGGAAAATTATTGTTATTCCGTTCATTAGCAACATCTCTGAAAAAACAGCACACCTTTTCGATAAAAAAGAACATATAATAGGCTATAGAGTCCTCAACAAATTGGACAAGTTTATCAAAACACATAAAGACACCAATGCATTATGCTCGAACAACAATGTAATTTATAAAATCAAATGTAATGACTGCGACGCCTCTTACGTGGGGCAAACAAAGCGACAACTGAAAACAAGAATCAACGAACACAAAAACAATTATAAGTTGGACCCATCCAGACATTCAGTCATTACAGAACATATACTTAATTTGAATCATAGTTTTAATTGGAACAACCCAGAGATTTTAGATTTTGAAACGAATTACCACAAGAGACTAATATCAGAGATGATACACATCAAAGAACAAAAAAATGGTATTAATTCCAATAAAGACACTGAATTGCTGGATGGTTCTTATTTTAATATTCTAAACGAACTTAGTAACAACTCATAGGGAGTTAAACATTGTTCTATTTACATCATTGTTGTCAACCGATTCTGATACGGAACGAAAATGCTCAGTCACACACAAGATTCGACACGATACAGTTCTTTCTGAAAACTTTACTAACTTGATTCTACTATGGTCTCAGTACGTATAAGTGCAACAATAGCCTTAGATTTACCCGTGTTGATTAGTTTTAATTTATATTTTTTACAAAATTTTAATTTATCCATTGACTCTATATTACAGTTTACACTTTCATCTTAATTATTGACTCTTGATTGTGACGGACAAAAATCACTGATTGACTCGATTCGTTCTCACTGCCGACTGAGGAATTAATCATGGATTTTATCATTCGACGTGTAATTAAGTTTGATACACAGCGATTCCGAATTTTTGTTCAGCAAGTATATACATTGTTAATCTACTTTAGGGACTTCATCAGTATGCAATAATTTAGATCTCAGGTTATCTGTATGTTATTTTCGATGTGGAAATTTGTTACTCTTGACACATGATTCGTGGCATTTTAATTAATTGTTATAATTGGCTGAGGAAGGCACAGTGTTGCCGAAACGTATTGTAATTGTTATATTAATAAATTTTGAATTTTAACGTCTAACATTGCTCGTTATTGGCCGACAACCTATTTATTATTTAATATAATATATGTACATAATAGGTGAAAGTAGTAGGTCAGAGAGGAGAATGGATGACTATATTGGTTAAGTTGGGAAGCGAGGAGGATAAACGGAGGGTAGAAAGAGTAGAGAAAGAAAGGAGAGAAGGGAGAGAGAAGGAGGGTTATGGAGCAAAAAGGACCGCAGAGGAAGAGATCGTGAAGAGGATGGAGGAGAAACTTTTAATGGACACGGACGAGGAAGAGGAAGGTAGGAAGGAAGGAGAGTAGGAGGGAGATTGAGCAGAGCGAGAAGGAGAGAAGATGACGAGCCAAAGGAGGGAATACGTCAGATGGAAGGGGAGGAGCAGAGATGGATGGAAAGGACGAGGAGAGATGCCGGAAGCAGCAGAGGCCAGGGATAAGGGACAGACGGAAGACGATAGCAGGGTGTTATTACTTGTGAGGCCACGCATGGTCAGGACGTGAGGGGAGGGAAAGAATTGGATGTAAAGGGTTGGGTACGTCCCTGCAAAACGCCAAATGATTAAGATTGTAAACCCTACGGGGATATACAATAAAAAATTCTACTACTACTACTACTACTGCTACTACTACTACTACTACTACTACTACTACTACTATGTACATAATAATATAATACATTTATATATACTCATGCACTAAGATTTTTTGCTTTAACTTTTTTCAAATATCTATCTTTAAAAAATTGTAGTAGGAAAATATTTTTTATAATATAAAATGCATTATTATAGAGAATTGACGGATTTAATTGGAAGTAAACATAATATTCAACCTCTAATCACATCTGGAAATAAAGGCACAATACTGAAAACTGACAGAACTACACCTACGTAAGTTTTATATAAGTTGTTTTAATAATTTGTGTACTATTTCTTATATTAGATAATATTATATAATTTTTTACATAATAATTACTAAAGTTTAGTTCATGGTTAAAAAACACATATAAACGGGGGGGTGTCAGTCCCCCGGAGGCGAGATGTGCGAATTTTAACGATTTTTCTCGAAGGACCAGAGGGGGGTAATGTAATCCCCTCACGACTAATTATAAGTGAAGGCAATGCGCATGCAGCAAATCGATAAAGCGAAGCGACTCACCGTGTCGGCCGTCGTCCCCGGATGTCCACCGAGCCTTGTCCTGTCTTCGGTCCTCGTGGCCGCTCCGTGAATCTCGTCTCGTTCGGCGCGGCAGGCAAGCACGTGCAAGCAAGCAATAGCAAGCAATAGAACAGGCAAGTAGCAAGGCGACAGCGAGCAAGCGAGAGAGCAGGCAGGTAGCAAGGCGGTAGCGAGCAAGCAAGAAAGCAGGCAGGAAGTAAGACTTCTGATGGTCCGTGCTGCTCGGCTCCGTGATGATGAGGTCCGTAAGGTGTCTTAACGATGAGTATGTGTGTGCCGTAAGGCGGCCTGACGATGAGTGAGTGCCCGCGGTCCTGTAATGTGCCGCGGGCGAGTATTTGCTCCTTTTTCGGAAGAAGCGGATGCCGTCGACGGATGGGCGATGGCAGCACCGATAGGTGAGTCGCATGCTGTTGCTGCTCGCGATCCGCCGACGTTTCGCGCAAAAATTACAAAAGGAAAGAAACGTGGGTAACTAATCTACTTAACAACTATACATAGATATATACAATTATATACATGGTGGTGTGCCAAACAACATATATGGAAGACATTTCTTTATACACAAATAATATCGTTTACACAAATTGTTTAATGTATTTAATATAATTAATGTCATTATAGGTTCACTACTGGTGTAGACCTGCGCCGCCGCGCCACGCCGCCGCCACCGCCTTTTCGACCACGCCGCCGACGCCGACGTTTAGAAACAGCGCACGCCGCCGATATTATATCAGCGGCGGCGCGGCGCGGCTGCTGCTCTACTTACCGAAGTTTGCCGAACTCGGACTTCGGAGGCAGCAGTTCGGGCGGACGCAGAGTCACGTGGTTGAGACTTCTGCTATTTGAAACAATTGAAAACCCGCCTGCGCCTATAGGGTTCTAGGAAGAAATCTCCCCGGAAAAATCCTCCCCGGAAATAAGTTCCCGGGAAAATCTCCCCGGAAAAAATCTCCCCCGGAAAAAATCTCCCCCGGAGAAAATCTCCCCCGGAAGAAATCTCCCCCGGAAATAATCTCCCCCGGATAATATTTCCCCCGGAAAAAATCCAGTACTACTGTATTTCAAATTGAGACGGCATTTTTAAAGGCCGTTACACTAGACTGTGCGACTTTATTTGGTGCTTGTATATGTTATTATTCGGAACCGTCAACTGATTGTACTGTGTTTACTCATCGTCAGCAATATCACCTCGAATAACAGTAATCAATCTGTTGTAAGTACTGGTAACGATATTATCGTAGACCATGCCGCTCAAATTTGTAAAAAGCAACAAGGGAAAGAATCAGCTGATTGCTGATGGTGAATTGTATTACAAGCATGGGGAGGGGTCTAATGGAAAAGTTATTTGGCGGTGTGTGCAGTATAAAACCGGGTGTCGGGGGATTTGTCACACGTCGTCGGAGTTACGCGATGGTACGTAAATTAATGTACTTAATAGCAGTATCGGAAAATTGTCATTACTCTTTTATTTTTTGCTTATTATAGGCATCATTTTGCATTAAACTGAGCACACAACTCACACTCCTAACGCTGCAGCAGTTGAGACAAAGCGCATTGTTGCAAAATTACGGAAGAAAGCGGTGACAAGCAAGGAAGCATCATCGTCGTTAGTGGCGTCCGTGCTGGGTACGGTGTCGTCTCCTGTTGCTGCACAATTACCGAGTGCTGAGTCATTGAGTCGGACTGTCCGAGGAATCCGTCAAAGGAACAATCCTTTACCGCCTAATCCCAGGAAGAACACATTGTATGAAATACCAGAACACTTTCAACAGACATTGAAGAGCGTGAAATTCTTGTTATTCGACTCTGAGGATATTAACAACAGACTGCTTATATTTGCTACGGAGGATAATCTGCAGGTGTTGCGAGGATGTGACATATGGTATTGTGATGGTACTTTTAAAGTAGTGGCTGAAATATTCGACCAACTGTACACCGTACATGGGGAGGTGAATGGCAAAGTTGTGCCTCTTGTATATGCGTTATGCCCTAATCGACGCAAGAGAACATATCAAACTCTGTTGCGGGTTCTAAAAGATGCTATTCCCGGGGTTAAAAGCCGTTACACTAGAATTTCCCGAATGTGAAATCAAGGGGTGTTTATTCCATTTCGGTCAAGCACTTTGGCGTAGTATACAAGATCACGACCTTGCGCCATTGTACCGCGAGAGCAGCCGCGTAGCTCGTAATTTGCGAATGTTATTCGCATTGGCATTCGTTCCTTCCTGCGATGTAACTTACGCGTATGATGCTTTGCTACAGTCGAAATTTTTCACGGATAATGAGAAGGATTTGAGAGGTTTCCTCGATTATTTTGAGCACACTTGGGTTGGCGTGTTAGGTCGTCGTAAAGTACGACGCGGCGCAATGTTTGATGCTCCTTTGTGGAACCACTACTCCTCAGTGATGGTGGCTGTTGCTCGTATCAACAATGCAGTGGAAGGATGGCACCATGCACTAAAGAGTGGCACCCGTTTGACCACGTTAATATTGACCACGGTCCCGATTGACCACGTTGAAATTGACCACGTTGCGATTGACCACGTTGATATTGACCACGTTGTGATTGACCACGGTCCCGATTGACCACGGTCCCGATTGACCACGGTCCCGATTGACCACGTTGAAATTGACCACGTTGCGATTGACCACGTTGATATTGACCACGTTGTGATTGACCACGGTCCCGATTGACCACGGTCCCGATTGACCACGGTCCCGATTGACCACCGTCCCGATTGACCACGGTCTCGATTGACCACGGTCCCTATTGACCACCGTCCCGATTGACCACGGTCCCGATTGACCACCGTCCCAATTGACCACGGTCCCGATTGACCACGGTCTCGATTGACCACGGTCCCGATTGACCACCGTCCCGATTGACCACGGTCCCGATTGACCACCGTTCCGATTGACCACGGTCCCGATTGACCACGTTGAAATTGACCACGGTCCCGATTGACCATCGTTCCGATTGACCACGTTCCCGATTGACCACGGTCTCCATTGATCCTATATAATATATCAGAATCCGAGTACGCGTTAAGGAAAACGAAATCCCGACGTCTTCCACGAGGAGAAGTCGGCTCAATTGGTTATCTGACACCTAGTAAACACTGTAGTCAGGTCGGCGTCAATGTAGCGTCGACGATAGGAGAATTCGGCACGCAGACGTCTTCTTCAAGATGAAGTATAATGTACGCGTTGACAGACACCTAGTACACGCTAAAATGGGGTCGGCGTCAAACCCACTATTCGGGAAAGCGAAATTAGTCACCTTCCCCGAGAACAAGACCCAGAATCACGTCTACCAGGTTCCTAAAGCCAGCCCTGTAAGGTCGGCGTCAACGGCCGACATCATAAAGTGCATCAAAACATCTTTCTCAGAGCATGTGTGGGCGGGGAGGCTTCGCCCCCCCTGCACCCCCCCATTGTGTGAGTAAACCTAGAAGTGTGGCGGGGGGGGGGCTCCCGCCCCCCCCTGCACCCCCCCCCCTGTGCACTGAGCGGGTGGGTTGGGTTGACGGGTGGGCAGGGGGGGCTTCGCCCCCCCGCACCCCCCCCCCATGGACACGCCTTCGGCGTGCCCGGGTAGGAGATGTATTTCGCTTTATGCGTGAGCGGGGGGGGCTTCGCCCCCCCCCCTGCACCCCCCCCCATGCACGTGAGCCTCACTTTATAAATTATTCGAGATCGTGGTCAATCGGGACCGTGGTCAATCGAAACCGTGGTCTATCACAACATGGTTAATATCAACGTGGTCAATCGCAACGTGGTCAATTTTAACGTGGTCAATCGGGACGGTGGTCAATTGGGACCGTGGTCAATCGAGACCGTGGTCAATCGGGACGGTGGTCAATAGGGACCGTGGTCAATCGGGACGGTGGTCAATCGGAACCGTGGTCAATCGGGACGGTGGTCAATCGGGACCGTGGTCAATCACAACGTGGTCAATCGCAACGTGGTCAATCGCAACGTGGTCAATCGCAACGTGGTCAATTTCAACGTGGTCAATCGGGACCGTGATCAATCGGAACGGTGGTCAATCGGGACCGTGGTCAATCGGGACGGTGGTCAATCGGGACCGTGGTCAATCGAGACCGTGGTCAATCGGGACCGTGGTCAATTGGGATGGTGGTCAATCGGGACCGTGGTCAATCGGGACGGTGATCAATAGGGACCGTGGTCAATCGGGACGGTGGTCAATCGGGACCGTGGTCAATCGGGACGGTGGTCAATCGGGACCGTGGTCAATCACAACGTGGTCAATCGCAACGTGGTCAATTGCAACGTGGTCAATATCAACGTGGTCAATCGGGACCGTGGTCAATGTTAACGTGGTCAAACGGGACGCTCCCATACACATAGTGTGCCTTGCAAAGTACGTGCGTGGGCTTTTCACACGTGGAAAGTTGTAAACCCATGTGGCACCTCGGTTTTTGCTGGGCACGGAAATTGTTTCCGGGGGAGATATTTTCCGGGGGAGATTTTTTCCGGGGGAGATATTTTCCGGGGGAGATTTTTTGATGGGGAGATTTTTTCCGGAGAGATTTTTTCCGGGAACTGATTTCCGGGAGATTTTTTCCGGGAAACAAAACGTCGGTTACGGCCTATAGTCTATAGTCGCGGTTGCGAATTGCGATTCTTTGCATGTTGCTATGAATCAATGAATCATGGCAGACGGCGCCGTGAATATTAACAGACTGCCAGTTGCTGAGTTATCTGTCGCACCACTCGCATCGAAAGAAAAGCCAAGCAAATGTTGGGATTTTTTCGGGAAATTGATTCATACAAAGGACAGGAAAAGGAAGCATATTGCCTGCGACAAAGTGTTTTGTGTTCCATGTCTCAAGAAAGCTCAAGAACTTCCAAAAGTTCCAAAACCCGCATCAAATCAGCTGCGAGAAAAAGCTGTTGATGTCGATGATCCTCTTCCTCTTCCAGTTGTACATGAACTTTTTGGCAGGTAAGTTGCGTTTCACTTTACTCATGTTTAATTTGGGCTCGGTGAAAATGGCCAGTGCTTATAATTTCGGCATAGCTGCTACTTGCCCTCACTGTATTTTGGAAAGCGAGACCCGAGACCCTTGTCGCATAACTCAAAGTTGCCCGCACGTTGATCTATCCACTCTATCCAGTTCCAGAGGTGACGCTCTCGCTCGCTACAGGGTAAAACGAAGTACGAACAGGGTTGTCGTTTTACATAAAGTCTTAGAGAGTTGTGAATAATTTTTTTCAATAATTGTCTAGAGCAATTCGGTTCTTTAGAGCGTTTTGGGAGCTTTTGGTCCCTCATTCATAACCTCATTCGTTTCGTGTGTGGGTCAGGATCGTCGATCTACTGTTCTGTCAGCTGTCAGCTGTTCCTGCGATGGAGCATATTTGTATAATTCGTAATACGATACGTATCGTAGCGACACACAAAGGCGTTTGTTTCAAATTTACCCGAATTACCCGAAATGTGCGTCACGCATTTCACGCAATCACGCTTATTCACGCAGCGTCACTTGTTGAACACAGTTATTACTGCCAAAAATTTAACGAGTTTTTCTTTTCAGCTTCGCCGTTAAGAGTTATTCTCTCTCGGTCAGCACCGGCAACCTCGCTCGCCACCTCAAAGATGACCATGGAATAGATGAGGTTAAGAAAACCCACAAAAATGCAACTCTTACAAATTTCTTCAGCCTGCAACGAAAGAATACCGGCACCTTAGTGCGAGATGATCGCTGGTTTCGGGATTTGACGATGATGTGTTGCCGCGACCTTTTCCCCTTTGATTTTGTATGTGGCGAGGGAATGGTGGACTTCTGTAAGGTAAATGATATAATTCTAAATTCCCTAGACAGCACACAATATTTACAAAATATTTTAGAAATATAGATATTAAATATTTTATAAATATTCTAATGTCCGCGATTTTCAGGTATGAAAAGGATTATGACATTATGATAAATATCTAAAAATATTTATGCAAGATTTTGATAAATATTTTTCATAAATATTTTTACATATTTATCATAATCTTTTTCACACCTGAAAATCGCGGACATTGGAATATTTATAAAATATTCAATATCTATATTTCTAACATATTTTGTAAATATTATATGCTGTCTGGGTCTTTACTCCGCATTAAAATCAGTCAAATCAGTGGCGAATCCATGATCCATGACATGACCTCGTCTTGGGAGTGGTTGGGCTTTTAGGTGGTAGGGTTTTTAATAGGACACACGATTGGCCCATCTTCCAGGAGGCGCTAAGTCGTAAGGCGTTTTGAGATGGGTTCATTTCCAGTGGCGGGTTCAGAGTTCAGAGAGGGAGGCCGTTGCCCTCTGGAAACGCCTGTTTCAGGACGCTGCGTTTCGCCTTAAAGCGCCGCTTGAGAGGTAGGCCACCGGCGCGATCTGCCCTTGTGAGTAAACAACCCCAGACTAGAACTAGAGGCAGTGGCTCCTTCTAAACCAAGCTTCTGGATCTGCCCCTGATCATGACTCATGACCTTCTTATTAATCTTGGTTGTACTTTACACGTCAATCAATTATTTCTGTATGTAAAGGAGCGCGGAATTTAATTTGAACTTGTTTACAGAAGTATCGCGTAATCTCGCAGGATGAGAGTCTTCCAGACCGGACAACTGTGTCCAGAGGTGGCCTAGACGACGTCGTCTACGAGAGCATGGTTCAGGAGATTAAGAAGCTACTTGCTAGGACTGGTCGGCACGGCGCGCTCACCTTTGACCTCTGGACAGATAGCTACAGACGGCGAGCATACATTACATTCACCTACCACTACATATCAGGTAAAACACCGTTTATTGATTATATTATTGATGCGCGTTTTACTTTTATTTTCCACCGATACTGCAAAGAAATGTTATCCTAGTAGGCACAATATTTTTTCTTTTGCAGAAGATTTGGAAGCCAAGCAACTCACGTTACGAACTTGGCTCATGGTGGACAAGAAAACAGGCAAGATTATAAGCGACGAGATAAACGACGTTCTCCAAGCTTTCGGTTTGCAAGGAAGACAAATTACTGCAGTTACCACTGCCGGTTCAAACGTTGTCCTCGCCTGCAAACTATTGAAAATGAAACATCACAAGTGCCTCGGCCATGGCGTCTACAATCTGATTACAGCAGATGGGCTCAAACGCACAGAAAGACTGGAAGAGATTGTTAAAAAGGCAAAGAAAATAGTGAAGACAGTGCGGTACCGTGCGCCCGAACTGGAGGCAGAATTTGACAAGCAGCAGCGGCAACTCCTCACTGACATAATGGAATCGGCGGACGTGTTGGACATGGAAGATGGAGACCCTCTTACGGTGCTGGAAGACATTATACTTGAGGGAGACGACGAGAAAGTCCCTGCCCATGCAGGTAACGTAGCAACAGCCTGCAAGAAGGCTCCTACTCTCAAGACCGATGTCGTCACCCGATGGCACGCTCTGCTGCGTCTGTGCAAATGTATGGGTCCCCATAGAAACAGCATCAACACAATCCTTGTAAGGATTGAGAAGTCCAATCTGATGCTCACTCCCAGTGAGTGGGAATTCCTGGACGATCTCGGCAAGTTCCTGGAGAGCTTCCGCACCGCTGTGGAAGTCCTGTCGGCGGAGAAGAGTACGACGCTGAACGTTGCTCTGCTCATGAGGGCAGAACTGGAAGAGCGTCTAGAGGATAGCGATAGCGAGTCGGACTCGGGTCACGCGGGTAGTCTGCTTATCCTACAGATGAAGAACTCCATACGTGCTAAGCTTGACCACAGGTTTCCAGTCACAGATCTATTCGTCGCGGCAGCACTTCTGGATCCTCGTTATCAAAACCTGAAGTCGGTGAAGAACCATCTCTCAGATAGGTTCATGACGAAAGCTGAGTTCCTGGTTGCCCAAGTGAAGGAAAATGTGAGGGAAGCTGATGTCATTAAAGAGGATATCGCCGTGCCCGTGACCGAACCCAACTCGAAAGGATCAGCCCAGCCTGCATCTCCTGTCGCGCTACTTGCTCAGAAACATTCCGCACAGATTTCCTCGTCCGATAGGATTCACGAAGAGGTAGAATATTTTTTGACGACGGCAAGCTTGGCATATGTTCCAGATGGAGACATCCTGAAATATTGGAAAAAAATGCAGGGGCAGTTTCCATGGCTATCTGCCTTAGTGAGAGGTATTCTGTGCATACCTGCAACCAGTACTCCATCAGAGAGGGTTTTTTCTATAGCCGGGCTTGTCGTCACCGCAAAAAGATCCTGCCTCCATCCTCTACGCGTCCATAAAATCATTTTTGTGCACAACAATTACAATGTATGCAAAGCAATTGTAAATGGTTCTAGCTGAACTGCAGACTGCAGAGTGCAGAGTGCAGACTAGTCGTTCCGTGTTCCCTACAGTACCTACTGTGATTATTCTAGCTCATGACAAAGTTCAAATTTCCTTTAAGTTTTAAGCTAGTACAGTAATTTGTTAACCACTAGTCCATTAACACTTATAGTAATTTAGCAATTTGCTATTTAAGGGACCCAGTCCACAATAAAAGTTACTTTTTTAAAGCAAATAGTGTTGGTACTGCCATTGTTACATAATAAACGTTCTTTAATATGAGAAACATAATTAACCACTTCGCTGAGTTTGCTGACATTGACGCATTTTTGCGCCAAAGTCAGCAAAAATGCGTCAAAGTCAGCGAAGTAGTTAATTATGTTTCTTATATTTCAGAAGATACACGAAAAATTGTCTTAATTTCACGCTCACGCCGGGTCACGCCGCCGCGACGTCGCCGGTAAGGTCGAACGGCGCGCGCCGCCGAACGCCGACGCCGCCGGGCTCCCTGACCTCTTAGGAGGGCGCGGTGGGCTCTCCGTGGCGGCGGGCCAGACTGGTGCCGGGGCGCTCCCCGAGGGTCGCAGTTCCGAATGGCAAGACCTGACTGGTTACCCCGGCATTTCACGATGGCTCGTCGTTGTGGGGAATAGGGACGGTGTTTTTCCCCCCTCTCCTCTAACGCCTGGGGGGTGGCGCGTGGAGCGGGTCCACCACGCGTCACAGCTGGTCATCCTCGGGTACCCCCCGAAGAGCCAGCACCCCCAGAGTGGGGGGGGTGGAGGCTGGGGTTAGTTGCCCCCAGTCTCCACTTGTTGGATTTTTGTCCCTTTAGGACGGAGAGGCATTGCCTCTCAGGAGGGAAGCCCTTAAGGGGGTCGTCTGGTCAAGAGGCTGTTTTTTTGGGGGAATTTTTTGTAAGGAATCATAAGAATACACTTTGTTGAAACTTTTACATCATATTTATTGATATTTGAAGAGTATTTAGAAATTTTTCCAAGTTGATATATGGCCAAGAATCCGCTGTAGAGCACCCCGACGACAGCTGTGTAAAAAAACGGTACCCACGATTCCGGATCTCCAGTTCATCCTAAAAAAAAAAAAAAAAAATCCTCTTAATCTGTGTTTCATGAAACTTTTTTTCAAAACGTTGGCAAAAATTGAAATTTCAATATTTTTATTTGGTTCTAGTTCACACGATAGCCACACATCCACAGATTAAGAGGATTTTTTTTTTTTTTTTTTTTTTTTTTAGGATGAACTAGAGATCCGGAATCGTGGGTACCGTTTTTTTACACAGCTGTCGTCGGGGCGCTCTACAGCGGATTCTTGGCCATATATCAACTTGGAAAAATTTCTAAATACTCTTCAAATATCAATAAATATGATGTAAAAGTTTCAACAAAGTGTATTCTTATGATTCCTTACAAAAAATTCCCAAAAAAAACAGCCTCTTGACCAGACGACCCCCTTAAGGGCTGCATGGGGGGGGGGGCGGAAGTGATCAGAGCGTTACCCAGCCCCCCCCCCCCCCCCTTCATAGCGAAATGGAAGGTAACTCGTGTGGGTTTTAGCCGGTAGGCTGTGGGTCAACCCTTGGGAGCGTGCGGGGGGAGGCTTCGGCCTCCCACGTCGCTTCCCCCGTAAGTGGGAATGGCCCGGAGAATCCGGTACACGCCCGCCCCGGCCCGGGGACGGGTAGGTCTTTTGAAGATTTCTCACACGTAAAAAAAAAAAAAAAAAAAAGACCCACAAAGTGAGAGAAAAATTTTCTATTTCGTCCAGCTCGTAGTTTTTTATATGTAAAAATTATCAAACTCACAGAAACTAAAAAATAATAGTAACTTTTCGAAAGTAGAGATTTCAAGCTTCAAAATCCTTTTTTAAAATTTAAATTTCGTTTATTTTTAACAAAGTTACAGCTGCTTGAATTTTGCCTATTTTTAAAGATAAATTTAGCGTTTTTTTAATTTTTGTGAGAAATAAGAAGATAAATGATCGGGTTTGTTAGATTGGGCACGTATTATTGGATTTTTCGACACGTGCAATTCTTTGAATGACGTTCACGATGATATTCGAGTTATGTACGATGCTTCTGTTGAAATCGAGGAATCACATGCCGGAAAACGGCATGTGATTCCTCGATTTCAACAGAAGCATCGTACATAACTCGAATATCTTATTATTACTTTTACTTATTATTTAAAAAACTTTGTATAATTCTCTTTTATGTTATTTTTTTATCTTTTCTCATTAGATCATGGTACGAGAGGAACAAACACATTTTTCCAGCGAGTAGATGGGAATCTTTTGATCCAACGAAAAGTTACGACAAGTATACAGTGTCGGATAAAAATAGGAAGAAAGATAAAATCTGATAAACTTATATTCTACGAATTGTCCAATTTCGTTTAAGGGATTCAGATTCAAAGGACTGTAAATATTATAAATAACCAGATAAACATCTTTGTTTCATCGTACAATTGATTCATTATAAAGAAGATTGTAATATATATATATATATATATATATATATATATATATTACAATCTTCTTTATAATGAATCAATTGTACGATGAAACAAAGATGTTTATCTGGTTATTTCTCCCGGACTCCCCCTATATATATATATATATAGGGGGAGTCCGGGAGAGTTGAACCACGTTTTACTTAAAGGTCCATAAAATTTAGTGTAATTGATCAATAGATTTGTTTTATGTCAAAGTAAAGCTTTATTATATGGCTACAATTTGTGGATTTAATAATTTCAATACGTTTATAAACGTAAATGTTATATTAAATTTAAAAAAAACCGAGATTTGGTTCATCTCTCCCCAAAGGGTGGGAGACATGACCGTGGGTGTAGGGAGATTTGACCATATCCCATAAACTCATGGAAAAAAATAATAAAAACATATTTAGACTTTAGTTTATTAAGGTTACACCACAGTAGAAATTTCAAAAAATCGATTTTTTTTTATTAGCTTAAAAAATCCTTTGAACCCTCTAGAATAAGAGACAAACGGTTTTATATCTGTCAGAAATCGTTTTCATTGAAATTTCGAGCTCTTTCTCGACCCCTCCCGACTGCTCCGAAACGACTACCTGCAGTAAATACGACACCTGCTTGTCGGGTACAGCATTATGTCTTACCATTCGATTTCTAACTTCTCTAATACACCAATAGATGTCGTTAGAAATATTTTCAAGCATTCTGAACACAAAGTACGTTAGTACAGCGTCCTTTGATGTTGAGGGAAGACGTAAATTTTGCGTGGAAGTTATTCGAAATCACGATTTTCTTTTGCAGTGCTAATTTTTCACACGTTATTTGTAGCCTTGACATTTATGTGAGTTACAATGAGTGAAAAGAAAGTGTATGTGAGCCATAAAGGCTCAAAAATATCGTATCAGACACGGCGACGGAGCAACGTGACGAAACGACGACCGTTGAACAGATATGAAGCGGAGGAAGATTCGGCCGGTGTCAGCGCTTCGGCAAAGAAATTGAAAGTGGATACTGACGATATCGATATACAAAGTGAATTTGGTTACCGAATTATAAACTTTTTTGCCGTTTTCTCTGCCATTTCGGAATATGTGAAGTGCAAAACGTGCAACTCTGATATACGATTTCTCGAATCAGGTACGCGGGGTTTAGGCTTCAAAATAACCGTGTGTTGCCCGAATTGTCCAAAAGTTGAAATCCCGAGTTGTCCATTCATACGAAATGGATATGAAATTAACCGTAGGATTGTACTAACAATGCGACTATTAGGAGTGGGGCTAACTGGAATAATGAAATTCTGCGCATTTATGGAATTGCCACGGCCTATATTTCAAAGTTGTTACGACCGTGCAGTAGATATGATTTTGATCGCAACGAAAGCCGTGCGAGACTGTAGTATGAAAAAGGCAGCAGAAGATGAAAAGAAGAAAAGTGAAGAAAATGGATTGCATACAGGAATAACTGTATCTGGTGATGGTTCCTGGAGAAAACGAGGATTTTCGTCTCTTTTTGGGATCACATCATTGATCGGATGGTTTACAGGGAAAATTATTGACATTGAAGTGAAATCGAAATACTGTAAAGCTTGCGAGCACTGGAAAAATAAATTAGATACTGCTGAGTATGAAGAATGGCTCGAAACTCATGCCGATCAATGTCAGTCGAACCATGAAGGCTCATCGGGTAAAATGGAGGTAGATGCTGTCATCGAGATGTTTCAACGTTCCGAAGCTTTACACGGACTTAAATACGCAAATTATATAGGTGATGGTGACAGTAAAACTTTCAAGGGGATATTGGATGCAAAACCGTATGAAAATTTTGAAGTGTCAAAAAAAGAATGTATTGATCATGTACAAAAACGAATGGGCACTCGGTTGAGAAATTTGAGAAAAAAAAAAACAAAAAATCTTGGAGGAAAAGGAAAATTAACTATGAAATTAATTGATCAGTTAACAATTTATTATGGCTTGGCCATTCGACGGGATTCAAACTCGTTGGAAAATATGAAAAATGAAATCTGGGCGACATTATTTCATAAAATGTCAACTGACAAAAATCCACAGCACGAAAAATGCTCAGAGTCTTGGTGCGAATGGAAGAAGGCGCAAGCAACGGGTTCCTTAGACTCCTTTCATCATAAGCCGGCACTATCGAACGAAGTTTTTGAAGCCATCAGACCAATCTACGAGGATTTGAGCCGTGACGAGTTGCTGAATCGTTGCTTGGGAGGCTATACGCAGAACAGCAACGAAAGTTTTAATTCTACAGTCTGGCACTTGGCTCCTAAAAATTATTCAAGCGGAAAGAAAATATTACAAATAGCAAGTGACATTGCTGTTTGTAATTTTAATGATGGACTGATAAACGTTTTAAGAATAATGAAAGTGATGGACATGAACATTGGACCACAATCCTACAACTTTTGCTTAGAGGCGGACGCTGCTACAACGCGCGGAGCGCTCTTTGACGGACGCAGCGAAAGAGGCTCGCTCCAGCATAAAAGCGTCCAGGAAAGAAAACGAGGAGGAGTTTAGCAACCTGGAAGGTCAGCTTTACGGTGCTGGAATAGCAGATTAAAGGTAAAAAATTTTTAATAATCAAATTTTTTATTTTATCATGTTCGAAACACGAGTCAAAACTTTAAACGCGTTTTTCTCGAAACACGTTTTTTCAAATCGGCACGCAGCATAACTCAAACAATTTTCTATTTTTTCACTCCAAATTAATATCACATCTTTAAAACAACATTCCGCATAGAAATACGTAGCCGATTTTCGATAAGTTAATATTTCGATTTTTTAGGTACAAATAAGTGCCCGTTTTTTGGTAGTAAAATGAACTTTTTTTTTCAAATGCTCGCCAATTTAACAAAAATGAATATTTTCAAAATCCCCTACGTATTTCTATAGCTATACTAATGTAGTTTAAGAAAAATTTTTTTATTTTGTTCCAGATTAATTTTTGCTGCACTTCTACTGCGTGCCGCGGAGCCCCTCCAAAAAAAACCGTTCCGCAGAAACGACTGTTGGGCAGCCATTTTGTAATATTTTTTAATAAACAAAATTTTTTTTAAAACTTCAAAACATGCTTAACAACATCCTTAAAAAGAATTACCCTTTTACTTTTCCTTCCACTTAAAAAAAAATCGCAAAAAAACGTTAAATTTTCACTCTTTACTGGGGTGTAACCTCTTAAAAACTTACAAGGACTTAAAATCACATTTCTAGTGTTTAATTGACTTTTGTGAACAAAATTAATAAAAAAAAAAAATTGAACTGAACATTGAACTGAACATCTATGCCTTCACATGGTTTTCATTAATTTTAAAAACAAAAAATAAAACTTCTCAATTTTAAAAACAGAAATAAAACTTGTCAATTTAAAGTAACTAAAAATAATAATTTGAGATCAATCATTTATAAACTAAAATAGTCAAAAATTAAACAGTTCAAACATTTAAACTTCTGTCTCACTAGCCCTTAACTAAAGAATTTTTCTTTTAATCGCTTGCTTCTTTGATTCATTTATTTTCTGAGATTTCTTTGGTTTCTTTCTCTTTGGTTCTTCTTATGTTTTAAGTGTTTCGTGTTTTTCTTGATTATTTTTTTCTGGCGATTTTGTTAATATTTTAGTTTTTCCAGGCTGACGACCACGCCGTGTAGATTTTCGGCGCAGCTTTAGGATATGGTTTGATCATTTCTGGCGTGGTGAAACTTTTAGATGCATCTTGCCCGTCTGCTGTAGAAGTCGATGGAATTGGTGATCTAGCAGATACATGTCCTTCTGCTGTAGAAGTGGTTGGAAAAGATGACGCACATGGATCCCTGTTTGTCTCGGCAGTTTCTGTAACCATTCCTAGAATAGATGGCGAAGCTGGCGAACGAATAGGTGGGCCTTGTTCAACGGCTATTCCTCTGTCTGTGACTGCAGAGCACAAGAAGTCTTCATCACCGAATATTTCAGGATTAAACGGGTGTATTCCTGACTTTCTAAAGCCACTCATGATATTAGCTCGACTAAAAGCTTGTGACACTACGTCTCTTAGAAAACCAGGGATATTGTAAATTGTGACTGTTTTTTCGGGGTTAGACAACATCCAGTTACTCATGACAATATTGTATCTTGTCTTGAATGAGGAATAGACAGCAATATCTAGTGGTTGAAGTTTGTTGCTACAGTGAGGTGGAAGAGTTAACAGTGTTATTCCATTTTCTTTGGCAAAATTAATACCCTCAATACTCACGTGACTTTCGTGGTTGTCTAAAATCAAGAGCGTAGGGTTTTCTCTAGAGGCACAAGAATATTTTACAAAATGTTTCATAAATTTAAGGAAACTCTTAACTGTCATCCAGCCAGTTGGATATGCATCACCGTCTGATCCTTCTGGACCATTGTCCACAAAAGATTCGTTATATTTTACCCGTGGAAATATAAGAAATGGTGGTATGACATTACCAATTGCATTAACAGCAAAACAAACTGTTACAAGAGTACCTCTATCAGATGAAGTCACTTGTCCAACCTAACGATCTCGTTTGCTGGCTAGCACCTTGGGACACCGTTGCACCGTAGTGCATCCTGTTTCGTCACAATCATAAATATTTTGTGGCTCGAATTTAAACTTTTCTCTCACCTCTTTCAAATTTTCAAAAAAATTGCCAACATTTTTTCTGTTAAAGCTGGTAGCTCTAGAGAGACTTGTTGCCTTTGGTGTCCTCAAGTTTATCCCAGGATTCCTTTTGAGGAAGCCACGAAACCAGTCTTTGCCTACAGACTTGTTTTGCAACCAGCTTTCTGGGAACTTTTTCAAATTAGCCTGTGCATATTCGCATGCGAACATCATGGCGGCCTTTCTAGTCAGACCATAGTTCATTTTACTGCAAGTTAACAAGTAATTGACTAGTGATTTTTCTTCTTGTAGCGTAAAAATTTGAGCACCTTTGTATTGACTTCCTTTAGCTTCCATCTTTTTCAATTTGTTTCCGTCCGTCACATATCTACTTAACGTAGTTCTATTTATATCGTATTTGATTGCAGCTTTTCTTATAGACATGCCTTTTCCAATGTCTTCTAACGCATTCTTCAATGCCTCCTTACTGAATTTATGTCGTCGGGTAGTACCCTCTTTTGATTTGTATCCAAATGGCATCTTGCCCTTGAGAATTAAAGAAAAAGTTAAAATTAGAATAATAGAAATCTTTATGGGCAAAAGAGGTGACAGTTGAGCCACTGACCGGAATAGTTGACTCACATTGGTCATCTCTCCCCACTTCGGGTGGTTCAAATCTCCACCCCCCGTCCCCCCCGGTACTATCTTGATTTTGATACAGTTTTACAGAAAAAATAAAAATGATAGATTAAAAATTTTAACACTATCTCAAATTACAATATTATATGCTGTAAATAACGTATAATATTTTTACAAACCGTGATATATAAAAGTATGGCGACAAAATAAACAAATTTTTTTTTTCACTCTGAGCACGTTAAAACACGTTTGTCTCATTCACAGCCGAAACGAGCTGCCGAGCGCCATGTTATCACGTGACATAGTAATGGCGGATGACACGTATGTCGCAGCTTGGCAACGGCGCTCTTGGCGCAAAATTTGAACGAGATATTTGAAGTGGTTCAACTCTCCTCTATGGTCAAGTCTCCCGGACTCCCCTTATATATATATATATATATATCGGGCTTTAATTTCATCCCGCGGAAAATTCCGTCTCCGGGCGCATCTACACTCGCGACCGCGTCACTTTCACTCGCGCGCGCAGTTCGCGCCCCGGCGCCGCTCGCATCCGCGTCTCTCTCTCTCGCGCGCACTACTCGAGTTTCCGCGCCGCTCACGCCCGCGACTCTCTCGCGCGAGACCCGTGCCCCTATGTCACTCACGGCCTGCACGCAACAATATATATATATATTGTTGCGTGCATGCCGCCCGGTATACTTCGGGCTCTGAGCTGTGAAGCGTACAACGGAGTCTTTTCATTAAGATGCGAAACGCCTGTCCTTAGTAACGAGCCGTTTATGTAACAGCTGATGGAGTTGTTCTGGAGCGGCTGGACCTTTCGAACGTGTGTTCACGCTCTCTGTATCGAGTCTTGTTAATAAACGTTTACCGAGTTCCTCTTTTAATAAACGGTGTCTTCTTTATTTCCGCGGGTCACGGGAGTGAGTGCGCGTGAGTGTGCGAGCAAGAGAAAGTGCCCCGCGACGAGCGCAACAATATATATATATTACATATATATGTATATGTATATGGATATGTATATGTATATGTATATTATATGTATATGTATATGGGGCATTCCATGCCAACTCAACCGATGATTGTCCTCGACCATTTTTTATTTGGCCGAAATTTTTTTGTGTTTTCATACTAAATGAAAGTAGCTTCCATGATTTTTTTACATTTTTATCTCTACTCATACTTAAGTTATGGATTTTTTTTTAAATGCAGTTTAAAACTTGGAAAATTTTAAATGCCTGTAACTTTAAGAAGAAAAAAGATATTGTAAAAAATAAGGTGCTTTTTTTCGTTTTTTATTGTACTTTTCGAAGAAAATATCGAAAAAATGTTTAATGGGCACTATGACTGTTTTTTTTAGGATTTAAGTAAAAAATGTTTGTTTTTCTCAGTGCGACCGTTTTGATTTTTTTCAAAAAAATCTCAAATTCTAGACTTAATTTCGAAATTTTTAAGACGTATAAGAAAATGGGATTCCAATAACTTCGATTTTTTAAGGGACTTTTTCTTCATTTTTTTCGAAAATAATTTTTTTAAAATAAGATACTCTACCGATCTCTATCAAAAATTTGATAAATTTATAGACAGCAATCCTGAAATTTCGATCTATAGGTAAAGAGGAAATTAGAATATTTTCTATTTTATAATTGCATTTTTACTTATTTTTATTATTGAATTACTTTTTTTTAATGGAATATTATAAATTGGGGAACTTTAACGGATAGCATGTAACAAATTAAATTATATAGTTAATGAAAAAACACGTATATTATCTGTGAAAATAGCAATCAGATTTATTTGAAAATAAAATAAATAAATAAAAGTTAAAATTAAAAATAAAAATAAAATAAATGATAAATATATCAAAAAATTATGCCATATTATATAACAATGTTTATACTATTTATTTATTTATATTTTTTTCTGTTTTGTATTATTTAAAATTATTTTATGTGATTTGACATCATTGAGAGAATATTTTTACATTCATATTTCTATTGATATCAGGTATAGAAAATGAATTTTTTGTGTGTCCGGTATAGGTTTAGCACTTGACTTGAAAAATGAAGAATTACTGAAGCACTGGGAACTTTATTTTTCAAATTTTTAGCCCGGGGACCTCTATTTGAATTTTGAAAAATGTTTTATGAGTAAAATGTATTACTTTTTTAATACCAACACGGGGATTCTCTAACTCCTTAACGACAGTTTCGGTATCATTGCGCAGGTATTATATATGGTAAAAAAGCTGTGGATATAATATACCTGTTTTTTTCATTAACTATATAATTTAATTGTTACATGCTATCCGTTAAAGTTCCCCAATTTATAATATTCCATTAAAAAAAAGTAATTCAATAATAAAAATAAGTAAAAATGCAATTAAAAAATAGAAAATATTCGAATTTCCTCTTTACCTATAGATCGAAATTTCAGGATTGCTGTCTATGTTAATTAACGGTCGGAATTGCAAAAACGAGGTATTTTTGGCTTTCTTAGATCCCATGCAATGCAAATCCATCGATGAAACTTTAAATTTACTTTTATTTCAAAAATTCACCTTTCCACCTCGAAATTGAATCCAATCGCTAAATAGACACAAACGTTACATATTTAAGCTCTACACGTCCCTCTGAACTCAAATATATCAATGAAACCTCGAAAATAAGCGTATTCCCGAATTTCGTTATTTTAACCCTTTATGTACCGGATGTGGTATTGAAACAATAATAAAAGTTCCGGTACGAAAAAGAAATAAAATATTTAATGTTTTGAGCGCCTTAACGCATTTAATGATACTAAGATTAATTTGTACGCTTTAAACTATTGTACACCCGTTTGGAAGGGCGTATAAAGATTATTATAAAAATCTTATGGTTATTATCAAAAATATCAAAATATTTCAAAACTATATTTATTCGACCCGTTTGGAAGGGGATAGTGTATAAAATATTTCTTTTACGAAAACACTAAAGTTATGGTGCCCGTTTGGAAGGGTTTCAGATTATGGTCACGCAATATTACTAATAATAATAAACTAATAAAAAAAAATACGGCGCACGTTGCACCCACCTACTCCACAACTTGGCTCGCTGCCATCTCGTCATCCTCAGCCGGCTCGTTCTCCGCGTTCAACGGCAGAGTAGAATCCGCCTCGCTGTCACCGCTGTCCGAGCTCTCCGACTGATTGTCGTCGCGCTCGGGGATAGGAGTGGAGCATCGGATCTCCTTGGAGACCACCTTTTTCTGCGCCTTGGTCTTAATCACCTCGGTACCCTGGCTCTGCTTCCTTGCGTCCACTGCAGGCACCGACGAAGCCAATGACACCGATGGAGTATGGGACGTCGATTTCAAGGTTCGCAAGGGTGCCTGTAGACAGCAATGATATTGAGATTACTAGTAAGGTTTTTCGTCTTTATACACACAACGTCATAACCCACCGGAAGAGCACGAGCATCCCGAGAGTGGGATAACATCGAATTCCAGATGCTTACGAAGGGACACAGACACCGCTCCGCTGCCCAGTCTGTTCCTGCTACTCACTGTTTTGTAGTTCGAAAAGTTAATCTGGTTTGAGCAAGAGCATCTGGTTTCCGTCAAAACGACAATGTCGTATTCCAAAACACGCTTAGACAGTTCCTCCTTGCAGCTGCGGTAGCCTCGGCAGTTCCAAAAGAGGAGTTGGAATTATGCCGATCCGGGGGGGAGGGGGGTCGGACCTGAAAGGGCTGACCGACTTAGGCATTGTATCCCTAGTTCTATGCGATTCTCTTCTCACTATGGAGTCCTCTACATAATCTCTATGGTCCCGAAGCGGGCTACCCCGCGAAGCACGCAAACTAGCGTGCATTAGTGTGTCAATAAGATAATCCCGGTCCTCCGAGAATCTCTGCAGCAACTGCAGAACACTGTCCAAAACATCCCCCGCAGGGCCCCCGGGAGGGGCCGCTCGAGCCTCTTCCGTGTCCTGTCGCACAATCTGTGCCCAAAAAGAATCATTACACGCCGAGGCCAAGCCTCTCCTGTCCTTAGTGATATCTCCAGCACGAGTATTAATTGGCCAAAATAATCTCCAATACCGCCGATCGGCGTAGGTTCTCTCATCCTCGGGCGGATCGCTCGACCCCGGTCATACATTATTTTCATGCCACGCCGTGGAATCTCCTGACCGCCGCTCTCCACAGAAGGAGCCGCCGAAGGGACCGGCAACTCAGGCCATGCCTCCGAGTTCATGAGTCTGTCACATGGTTTCGCCGGTACCGGGGTCTCCCCCCTCGACAATCCCCAATGCTCTATGAAAAGAGATATTTTTATAGGCCACGACTACATTTATATGCTTGTTTTTTTCGTACACAGGGCGACCCCTAAATGTCGATTTATGCTGACCACCACAATTATAGCAGCATACAGCCGTTTCGCATTGCCCATGCGATTTATCTCCGCAAACAATACGTCTAGTTTCACTTTTGCATGCGATCTTAGTGTAACTGAATCTAAAGCACTTAAAACACTGCCGAGTTTGAGGCACATATGGTCTTACTCTTAATGCAACACCGTTCTTGAAGATTGATAGATCCCGGATCTTATTTGATTTAAATGTAATAATAATATTGTCGGTGGCAGCCAACGAAGATTTCTGGTTTACAGGATCCCATTTCCGGCGGTACATCCTCTCCAGCTTCAAAATATTTGACTTATCCTGGATTACAGCCCATAAGTCAGGGATCGTTGACGGCCATTCAGAAATAACTCCTTTACAAATAATCGAACGCTGTTCCAAATGGGCTTTTACTTTGGGTACCTGCATCTTATCAATAATGTCAAGCGCCCGATTGGCATCAACAGAATCCCTGAATTCGGCTTCTGCAGAAAAATGACTAATCATATCTAGTGAGGACGGGCAAATTTGAAGTTCCGTAAGAATTATCCAGATTCTAATTCTATTTGTACCTTTTTTAGTAGTGGATTGATCAGGGGGGAGGCGAAGAATAATTTTAGCTATACCTGTATGGTCGTCGTCAAATCTCGCATAGCGATGCGCGTCATAATTATTATTAGAAACACATTTCTGTAAAGTGGAATCGTAAACAAAGTACGATTCCTTGTCAAAAGGCGGTTCCGTTAGTCCCACGTTGGTATCATGCGGCTCGTCTGATGTATTCACGTGATTGCCTGGTGTTACGGTCATGTCCTCACCGTGCGCCTTATTTCTATTATATCCTACATACGATTGACTAGCTGGCGGGGTCGCTTTATTTATTAAAAGCTCGTGGCCCAAGCCATCGACGGATTTTTCCGTATTAACGACATCCACATCCATGCCGTCCTCAGTAGCATGGTAATATACACTCCGGTACTCAGGTTGCAGTCAGGGGGGTTGGGGGGTGCCTCGCTCACGCGGGGGAAACGCCGTAAGCGGTGGGCGAGGGGGCCGAGGGAAGGTGTTAAGGGGGGAGAGGTTCATTGGCGCATAGTACAATTGCGCACGTTGCAATTGCACACAGTGCTATTGGACACATAAAGTCGCGCACCGTTCGATTAGACACGTTTCAATTGCGCACAGTTCGTTTAGACACATTTCAATGGCGCACAGTTCAATTGGACACCGTTGCTTTTGGACACAACACATATTATTAACTTATTTAATTAAATAAACGTATGTTGCATTGGACACAGTTCTTTTGCGCACAGTTTAATTGCGCACCGTTCTTTCGCACACCGTTCTTTTGCACACCGTTCATTTGGACACCGTTCATTTGGACACGGTGCATTTGGATACCGTTTATTTCGACACGGTGCATTTGGACACCGTTCATTTGGACACGCTGCATTTGGACACCGTTTATTTGGACACGGTTCGTTTGGACACCGTTCATTTGGACACGGTTCGTTTGGACACCGTGCATTAGAACACCGTTCATTTGGACACGGTTCGTTTGGACACGGTTCAATTGGACACCGTTCAATTGGACACGGTTCAATTGGACATTGTTCGTTTGGACACGGTTTAATTGGACACGGTTCATTTGAAAAACCGTTCAATTGCACACCGTTCAATTGCGCACCGTTCAATTGCGCACCGTTCAATTGCGCACCGTTCAATTGCGCACCGTTCTTTCGCGCACCGTTCAATCGCGCACTTTATAAATTATAAGTTACAAAGCGAGGGGCACGTGCATGGGGGGTGTAGGGGGGGGCGAAGCCCCCCCCCCCCCGCTCACGCTTAAAGCGAAATACATTTCCTACCCAGGCACGCCGAAGGCGTGTTCATGAGGGGGGGGGGTGCGGGGGGCGAAGCCCCCCCTGCCCACCCATCAACCCAACCCACACCGCCCAGTGCACAGGGGGGGTGCAGGGGGGGAGCCCCCCCGCCCACACTCCTAGGTTTATTCACACAATGGGGGGTGGGGGGGTGCAGGGGGGGGCGAAGCCCCCCCGCCCACGCATGTACTTTGATATGTTATATATGTTCATCATTAACGGTGCGCAAAAGAACGGTGCGCAAAAGAACGGTGCGCAATTGAACGGTGTGCAATTGAACGGTGTGCAATTGAACGGTGTGTAATTGAACGGTGTCCAAATGAACCGTGTCCAATTGAACCGTGTCCAAATGCACCGTGTCGAAATGAACGGTGTCCAAATGAACGGTGTCCAAACGAACGGTGTCCAAATGAACGGTGTCCAAACGAACCGTGTCCAAATGAACCGTGTCCAAATGAACGGTGTCCAAATGCAGCGTGTCCAAATAAACGGTGTCCAAATGCACCGTGTCCAAATAAACAATGTCCAAATGCACCGTGTCCAAATGAACGGTGCGCAAAAGAACGGTGCGCGATTGAACGGTGCGCAAAAAAACTGTGTCTAATGCAACATACATTTATTTATTTAAATAAGTTAATAATATGTGTTGTGTCCAAAAGCAACGGTGTCCAATTGAACTGTGCGCCATTAAAATTTGTGCGAACGAATTTGTTCCAAACGAACTGTGCGCAATTGAAACGTGTCTAATCGAACGGTGCGCGACGTTATGTGTCCAATAGCACTGTGTGCAATTGCAACGTACGCAATTGTACTGTGCGCCAGTGAAGGCTTCTCGTCAAGGGTCATCGGAGGGGGGAACCTGCCGGGGGGGAAAGTCCCTAGGCAATTTACTAGTAAAAACAGGGCGAGGGGGAGTGCGACGCAAGGGGGAAAAAGTCCCTAGGCAAGTTGTTAGTCACTCAAAATACAAGGCAACTGAGAGCCAAACCGCCGATTACAAGGCGACAAATCTAACTGTATTTATCCAAAATTGCAAAAATTACATACGTTTCGGTCTTTCGCTTTAGACCATCTTCAGTGAAGAAAAAATATACATGCAGTTACGCCGTCGTCAAACATTAAAAGTTCCTCAATTCGGCAAAGCCGTCAATTCCGCAGAGTCCGCATTGCCACATCCATTAGTCGAGTACGTCATCTCCATTCGTTTAAAGGCGGTACGATGTAATTTCCCGAGGCGACTGTTGCCTTAATTAAGCAAAAAAACTTTACAAATCTGGCCTAATCAATCCAAAAACAGAAGACAAGCAATATTACCTGACAGTCACCACGTCGAAATTAAAGGACATCGTCACCGAAGCGCAATTTGTCATTGTATTTACTGTATGTCTAGGTCACGTCGTTATTGCGGGAGAGCGGAACTTATACTGTACAGGGGGACACGGCGCGGCGTGTCGAATATAACAAATAGGCATTAAATATATAACCCCGAGAAGCGAAGTTACACATGCGAAATTTTCCCGATGATTGGTAAATAAACGCTGCTCAACTTTGCTGTGTCCTCCTGCAAATTAATGCCATTGGCTTGGCGCTTAATGTAAAACATCTCCGAGATGCTCCTTCGCGTAAAAGATCTCTCTCTGTCCAAAATTGAGACATTCTCCCAATCGAATTCGTGTCCTTCTAGGCGGTGCTGGGACACGAGCGACAACTTCTCCGCCTTTCCACTAAGCTGATTACGGTGCTCTTTAACCCGCGTGCCCAATTGCCTCTTGGTCTGGCCAACATACGAGGCGTCGCAATCACGGCAGTTAATTCTGTAAACCATCCCACTCTGAGCAAAATTATGTAGTAAATCCTTATGTGGCTTAACGAAACGATTCAGTTTATTCATACCGACGAACGCTGTGCGGCAGTTAAACTTTTTAACCGTGTTGCTAAGGGCGTTAGAAATCTTGTCGATATAAGGGATAACAAAAAATCGATCGAGTTCCCCGTTCTTAGGGGTCGAAATATGCGAATCCATCACCCCCGTCCTCTGCTGTTCGTCTACCAGTTTGGTTGGTTGATAGGGCGTTCTTATTGTCTCACCCGAGATATCACCAGGAAAATCTTAGTAAACTTGTCAATATTCTCCTGGTCAATGGATATCCTCGAGATTTCATTTTTAAGCACGTAAGGACAAGGTTGCTCAAACTCGTATGTAATTTTTGTAATTTTGGATAAATACAGTTAGATTTGTCGCCTTGTAATCGGCGGTTTGGCTCTCAGTTGCCTTGTATTTTGAGTGTTTGTTTGCGAGAGCTTTAACCTTTTATTGCAAGTTGTTAGTATTTGTTGGTACTTGTAAGACGTAAATTCCCTAGGCGGGTCATTAAGAATTTTGCGCCCAGTGTTGCCACCGGGAGTCGGGGCGGGGGACCGGACATTCCGAGGGGGCGCTGAGGCGGAAGTGGTTCCACCGTTATCGACCGAGGGTGAAAATCGCGATCCCTCCCGAAAGAGGAGCGTCGCGTCGTCGATCGCGGCGGCGCGCGCATTCTTCCGTCCGCGGCGTCGCGCGCTTCTTTCTTCTAACGGGCCGGACGCGGTTTTTCGGCCCGCCCTGGCGTAACGAGAGAGAGAACGTTCGCACGCGTGCGAGGACGAGAGTTCGATAGAGAGAGAGATATATAGAGAGAGGAGACTACTCTCTTCGTCCACCCGATTCGTACGTTTCGTGATTATTTTTTAGCGCGCGTCCGAACTCGTTCGAAGTCGCTCTTGTCATTTCCTCCTTTTATTTTTTTCGGAGGATGCGGCGAGCGGTTGTCGTCTTTCCGGGAAAGAGTGTATCCGGTAGGTACATCCTCCGTTGAGATAACGAACGAGTATAAATTGAATTGGCGCGCGACAGCGCGGCAAACGGTGACGCAGATAGACAAATGTATCGAGAGAGAGTGGTGCGAACGGATCGGAACGAGAATGAGTTACTGTTATTATTTTTAAACGCGGTATGAGCGACGAGTACGTAGAACTTTGCAAACCGGTGTACGATCCTAAATTCAGGAAACCGATCGTGAAAATCAGCGAACCGCTAGTGAGGCAATGTTGCGGATCGGATTTGTGGACAGTCGACATAACGAGATATCTGATCCGTCGCGAAATCGGAATCGTCGATCGCCAGTCGTACCGGATGTATCTCGATTACCAAATATATTGGCAAAGAACAGCGGACGGTGGGGAATTTTTCTATTGAATAAAAGTTGTAACAATGCGCCCCGCAATACGCATTGTTCCGGCCGAACAACCAGCCGCGACCGCCCGGCCGACCACCCGCCGGACGAATAACGGGCACGGCGTGCCCACTTTTTTAAACATACGCAATTAGGAAGTCCGCGAACGGACTTACCGCGGCAAACGTCTCGGAGCACCGAGCGGCACCGACGACAACCGTGAACCGCCGAACGCAATCGCGGCGTCGGGACGCCGTAATATCCGACCGCTCCGCCGCACCATCCCGGCGCTCGCGATTGCCGACGCCGTTACCCCCGCCACGACGTAACGCCGTCGCGACGGGTATATAAAGAAGCGTTTGCTAACGCTAAAACGAATCTGCGACCGACCCGATTACCGATCCGACCAATCCTGAGCTTCCACATCCGCTAGTCGACCGAGGGTAGAGAGTTACTCTGCCTTTCCCGAGTGTGTCTCGGCAAGCAACCGGCCTCCGCATCCTCGAGACTATCCGGACGGGGGTAGAGTGTTTCTCTGCCTCTAACGAGCGCTTCTCACCGGATACTTCCTTCGACACGCGACACCTGCCACAGGGAGTAGAGCATTTACTCTGCCTCCACCGAGCGCTCCTCGGTGGACGGTGGGTAATCCTCCTGCCTGTCCCGCGGCATCCGCGCGCCTCCTCGCCGAACACCGCCTTCGCCCCGCGGCGCCCACAGGAGTAGTCTTTACTTTGCCTCTACCAAGCGCTTCTCGGTGGACCGCCCGCGCTTGGGTAATTCTTCTGCCTTTCCCGCGGAATCAGCGCGATTCGCCGCCGCCGCGCGCCATTTATACGCGCTCCGATTCGAGGTACCGGCTCCTCCCGGACCGATACGCTGTGACGCGAATCATCCCGCGAGATTTGTAATCGCGTTCTCGCACCGCGCCGACTCATTCCTTGCGACTCCGTCCACCGCGAACATTGTACACCGCGAACCGTTACTACGTTGCGCGTCTCGAAGAGACAGTATACCTCGCGAGCATTTATTACTCCGCGTATATCACATCGACAGTTGTATACCGCGAGCACTTTATGTACCTACGCACGCCTCGCGACTCTATACCTCGCGAGCATTTGTGATATTAGAATAAACGTTCTGTTTTGTTATCCTAATGATACGCTTTATTTTGCCGGCTCACACCTCGCATCTGTTCCTTCGCGCCTCCTTCGAACCCAGCCACGCCGCGAGCTAGATCCGTGTATCGAAGACAGGTTGTTTCAAAGTTATTTTAACGCGGTATGAGCGACGAGTACGTAGAACTTTGCAAACCGGCGTACGCGAAAATCAGGAAACCAATCGTGAAAATCAGCAAACCGCTCGTGAGGATGAAGAGCCGCGGCGCATCGACGTAACGAGATATCTGATCCGTCGAGAAATCGGAATAACTGATCGCCGATCGCACCGGACGTATCTCTTTAATGGTAGGAAAAAAACAATGATACGCGACGGTGATCGCATTTATATTGATTTTGACGCGTATAAGACGTTATGGAACGCTTTCGATAGGCGAAGTGGGGAGTATTGGAACAGTTTTTAACATTAGCGATGCGCACTCGCGAATGAACGATCGCCGTTATTACTCGTCCGAGGAATCGGACGGCGAACTGCGCTGTTACGAGTCCATGCCCATGTTCTCGTCGGATTCGGACGACGAATCGGCGAGACTCGAAACGTCGTTATCGTGACACGCATGTGTCACACAAGTGGTGAAGGAGGACGCGCGATGGAATCTGGCGACTTATCATCTGCGGAGAGAGATGGCAGCGCGAACTGCGCGCGAACGAGCGTGGATAGAGACGATAATGGCAAACTCCGCTAGGGTGCACGATTATATGCGTAAATTGCCGCTCAAGTATTATCATTATTATCAGACGGTGTTCGGAGGAGAAAACGTAAGATTCATACCCACAGGTCTCGTCGTCTTTTCGGTCGAGTGAAATTCAGTTTCCCCGAGGGTGGAAGGCCCTTTTAGACGACATGCGGGTACCGCGCGTGGAGACGACGAGTATCTCCAACTCTTGCGGGAGAGCTGTCGAGTCGGACACTCTGGAGGGCGAGGAAAGGCGGGAGCCATGACCACTCTGGCTCGAATAGCGCGATTGGAAGGTTCGAGGGAGGATCTGCGTCGGCGATTCGAACGCGCCGTAGGTGCCGGTTTGGTCGGTGAGGGCGGCGGTAGCAGCAGCGTCAGCAGAGGATTTTCGTGGGTCGAGATTGATACGGCGCGTTCCGAAGTCGCGTACTCACCGGCGTTGTGACAAACTCGACTTACATCGAACCCGCGCGATTTCTCGAGGATGCGATGGACACCGCGCTCGAAAAAGTGCAGGATAATTTGAACAGACACACGTATCTGAAGGTCAATGTCATGTTCAATGGGGAATTCGTAGCGGAAGTTAAGATCGATGTGAAAAGTATCGTTATGCGGAACGACCCTGGCGGAAAAAATTTCTATGAATAACTACAAAACTGGACTAAAAATAGAAATTTGTACATTTCTGTCGAAATATTTAATTTTTTGTAGAAATAATTATTTTTTTGTAGAAATATCTATGAAATAGTACCATAAATTATAGTGCTCTCAAATCATGAAATTATTGCAAGTAGTATTTCATGAAAAACTGCAATTTAATAAAAAATAGTACAGAGATCTACAAATTTTAAAAATTTGAGAATCAACAAAATCTTAAAAAATTAAAACATCTGCTCATTTGTAGAATACTACAATTATTTATAAATGACTATAGAAATCTACCACAATTTACATACGTAAAACTAGGCAAATTAGAATCTAATCCAGTTTTTAGTTTCTCATAAAATACTACAATTTTGTACGAATAGTAACAAATACTGATTTGTTTGTACAGCTCAAAAATCTATTACAATTATGGCTAATTAAAATTTGTACTTTTTAGTTAAATGTTACAAGTTTTTACATAAATCTACAAAAATTTATGTATTATTAATAACTCCTTAATTCGCAGAAGTCAAAATATTTATGTTTTTATTTTCGTATAGTTTGCTGTAAGACCCAATAGAAAAATACACAAATGTACAATTTTCTGCTAACAATAAGTGTAACATATATAGACAATACGAAACGTCTTCATCAATCAATGTTGTAGCACAGTGCGGAAGGTGACTGACTCAAGAGCCAGGGGTTTCAGGTTCAACTTTCCAGGCGTCTTAAATGGTCCGCTATTGGGACGTTTACCTTAAGCAAGTTTTCTAAGTAAAATATAAATTTATTTAATTAAGCTTGCACGTAATCAAGATTTTCAGCCATAAAATAATGTTCAACGAGAGAAGTAAATTTTATTTTTTATTTTGTTTATAGTATATCCAAAAAGTTGTAGTTATTCATAAAAATTTATAGATTAAGCTCCAATAGAAAAATACATAAATTTACAAAAGTGTTCCAATTCTAGAATTTTTATGTAGAATTATGTAGCACTACCTAAATTTATGTAGACTTCAATAGATTCTGGCAATTATATTTTATAGTTTTTTGTAGCACACTTTTATTTTTTTTTAAATTTTGTAGAAATATTTCCGCCAGGGGAACAGCTCTTCCAAGCGTCTGATTTGTGCGAGTGGTACGAAAAGCACGTGCGCGACGCGATTCTAGCGGCGTTGGACGAATTTCAGGAACGCGACAGCGGATGGGCGTTGTCGCAAATACTGAACTTAACGGTGAACGTGAACAAATGTAATCCCATGCGAGTGGGATGTTGGATGGAAATACCGCGAGGTATAAGACTGAAACAGGCGGTGGTGAACGTGCGGTCGGAGAACGACACGTGTTTCGCGCGTGCGGTGGTCGCGGCTCTGTATCCCGCTCAGCGGAACGCGGAACGATGCGGCTCGTATCCCGATTACGCGACGGTGCTGAATCTCGATGGGATCAAGTTTTCCATAGATCTGAAACACATCGGAAAGTTCGAACGTCTGAATGACGTATCGATCAATGTATTTACCACTCGGGAAGGAATTGAAAAAAAATATAAGTACGGACGGGGCGCCGACGACAACGCGATCGTGCCTCTGCGGTTAACCGACGATAAGAGGTATAGACACGTAAATCTCCTGTATCTGCGCGATACGCTACGTGGCGCCGTCAACAGGGGCCATTTCGCCTGGATAAAGAATATGTCGCGATTGGTGAATTCACAATTGACCGTAAGCCGTTGTGCGAAGTATTTTTGCGATCGGTAAGTAAAAGAAGAACAAGGAAACGACGCGGTGTTATTTTATATATAAACATACATAGTAATCGTACGCACGTTACTTCGCAGATGTCTACACTATTTCTATACGCGCGACAAGTTGGCCGCTCACAGCGTCGACTGCGGCCGAATGAACGACTGCGCCATCGTTCTTCCAAACGAGGACGATAAGTGACTGTTGTTCGACAATCACGACAGAAAAGAGCGACTCCCTTTCGTAGTGTACGCGGATCTGGAGTGTTTTCTCGAACAACGGGAGAGGGAGAATGCCGAAGGGGGGGGGGCGAGAACGGAAAGATACGCTTATCAGCGTTATGTACCGTTCAGTCTAGGCTACTATCTGTGCTGCACCTATGACGATACCGTATCTACGTACAGATATCGTCGGCGAGGATTGCGTTTCATGGTTCGTTAACGAAATTCGCGTTCTCGCGCATCGCGCTAAGACCAAATTTTCCACCAATATAACTATGGTAGAACTTACGGAGGACGAGAAGCGCGAATTTTGGCGCGCGACACATTGCCACGTGTGTGGGAAAGCGTTCCAACCGAAGAACAAGCACGTGCGAGATCACTGTCATCTAACCGGACGCTACAGAGGTCCGGCGCATTCTCGTTGCAATCTGAATTACAGAAACGTGTACGTGATTCCCGTGTTCTTCCACAATCTGTCGGGTTACGACGCGCACTTTATCATCGAGAAAATTGCGAACGATTTCGAGGGCGGGGTCGATCTGCTGCCGCTTACGAAGGAAAGTTACATATTGTTCACGAAGATCGTTAAGGAGACGCAGACGGACGGGAGATGGGATCGGTACGTGAAGCTTCGATTCGTGGACTCGTATAAATTTTTAGGCGCGAGTATCGAAACCCTGGCGTTCTATCTGGACAAGGATAAGCTGAGAATAACGCGCTCGGAGTACGCGAATTTGAGCACGGAGTATCTCGATCTGCTCACTCGTAAAGGAGTATTTCCGTACGAGTACGTCGACAGCGTGGACAAGTTGCGGGAGACCGAGCTTCCGCCGCGCGAGGTCTTTTACAGCTCCCTGACCGACGAGACCGCGAGCGAGAGCGACTACGAGCACGCGACGAAGGTCTGGCGACGTTTTTGCGTGCGAGATCTCGGCGAGTACAGCGATCTGTATCTCAAGACCGACGTGCTTCTTCTGGCGGATATATTTGAAAATTTTCGGGACACGTGTATGGCGAGTTACTGGATCCCGCGTATTATTAAACCCCGGGGTACACGTGGGACGCCATGCTGAGATACACCGGCGTGCGTTTCGAGCTGCTCACCGACATCGACATGGTGCTGTTTGTGGAATGCGGAATACGCGACGGTTTCAGTCAATGTTCGCTCAGGTACGCGCGAGCTAACAACAGGCACGTACCGACGTACGACTCGTCGCCCAGCCTAATACGTATCTCATGTATTACGACGTGAACAATCTGTACGGCTAGGCTATGTGCAAATCGCTCCTGTACGCGAATTTCCAGTGGCTCGACGACCCTGAGAATTTTGACGTGACGACCGTGCCGCCGGACGGTGATGTCGGTTACATTTTGGAGGTGGATCTCGAGTATGTCCGGGGGACCTGCACAACGCCCACGCGGACCTGCCGGACCGTTGTGTCCAACGCGCGATAGACCGCCCGGTAAGCGGCAGGAGAAACTGCTCGCTACGCTCTACGACAAATCGCGTTACGTGACGCACTATCGAAATCTGCAGCAATGTCTACGACTCGGTTTGCGTCTGACGCGCGTTCGTCGCGTTCTGCGATTCACCCAGTCACCGTGGCTTCGCGGCTACATCGAATTGAACACGACGTTCAGGACTCGCGCGAGCAACGAGTTCGAACGGAACATGTACAAACTTATGAACAATGCCGTCTTCGGTAAGACGATGGAGAACGTGCGCGATCACGTGAACGTACGTCTCGTGACACGATGGGACGGGAGGTACGGCGCGGAGACCATGATCGCCAGGCTGAACTTTCACAGCAGAAGCGTCTTCTCGGAGAATCTGGTCGCGATCGAGCTGCGAAGGCTCGAGGTAAAATTCAACAAGCCGGTCTACGTGAGTATGTGTATTCTCGAGATATCCAAGACGCATCTCTACGAGTTTCACTACGACTACATGGTGCCGCTCTATCGCGACCGGTGTCGAATTTTTTACACGGATACCGACAGTCTGATCTATTCACTGGAGTGCGAAGACGCGTACGAGCGTATGAGACGCGACGTAGACAGGTTCGACACGAGCGATTACGCGGAGAATAACGCGCACGGTATGCCGCGCGTCAACAAGAAGGTGCCCGGTTTGATGAAGGACGAGAACAATGGCGCGATCATGACGGAGTTCGTGGGCCTCAGAGCGAAGATGTACGTTTACAAGGTACTCGGACGCGATGATACCAAGAGAATAAAGGGCATCAAGAGAAACGTAGTCGCGAAGAGGATCACATTCGAGGAATACGTGGCGTGCCTGCGGAACACACGCGAGCTGAAGACGCGCCAGTCGTGCATACGCTCGAGATTGCACGAGGTTTACACCGTGTTGGAGCAAAAACTTGCTCTCAGTCCGCACGACGACAAGCGATGTGTGAGGTTGGACAGCGTGGAAACGCTTCCGTGGAGACATTACGGAATACCGTTGTAAAAAAACAAAGAAACAATATCATACGCTTTTATAAAATTGTTTTATCGTAAAAATCAATACGTAGGAAAAAATACCAATAAATGTGTATACTTTTTTATTAATAATAAAGTACACGTTGTGTGTGTATAATTATTTTTTACAATACAGATGCCTTATCTATCCACGAATTGTGCGAACTGTCCATTCCTAACCACTTTACGTACACTCGATTGCCGCGCTTACGCAGGACCTTTTCCACGAGATAAACGTCGGGATTGGAGACGCGTAGCAATTCGTGTTCGTAGAATCCTCCGGCTATCGCTTCTCCGCGAATGTCTTTCAGTAGATACGTAACGGGATTAGTTTTTTGCACTTTAGCTATGTGAAAGATCTCGGTGGTCCAATTGGGAGTGTAGCCCTTTTTGAAGATTGTTTTGAATTTCCTCACGCGCACCGGATCGTCGACTCGAAATCTCGCTGGCGCGGCGACTGTACACCGTGCGCAGCAGTCTTTCGGCGACGGTGGGCGTCACGTCCGCCGGACACATTCCGATCGTTCTGTGTCTGCGACGATTGTAATTCGACAAGAGGCTTGGTAGCGAATCGATCCATCTGTACGATCCCTGGAGCGTGAAGAGCTTCCACATGTCGTTTTTCAACGTGCGATTGAATCTCTCCATCACCGACGCTTTCATCACCGAATACGTGGAGTAGTGATTCACCTTGCGCGCGTCGAAAATTTTGCGCACGTCGGCGTTGTAGAAGGATTCCTTTGTCCGTTTGCAGATTCCTAGGGCATTGCGCGTCCTCGCGAAAGATCTTTCGGAGAGCCGTCGCGACCTTCTTTCCGCTCTTACCGCGGGATCACCCAGGCGTACTTGCTCAGCACATCGATGACCGTCAGAACGTAATTGTGACCCGCGTTTTCGCGCGAATAGGGACGCATCTCGACCACGTCGGCCTGCCACAGGTCGTTGTGACCGCGCACCACGACGCGGCGACGGAGAAAGTTTTTTCGCGTGCAATTCCTCCACGAGTCTTCCTTCGTTTTTCCGCGCTCATTGCTCAAGAAGGTTTAAAATACTCTGAATTTTGTCGATCTTGACGTCGTGCTTGTCCACGGTATTTTTCACAGTTAAAACTGGCTTCTAAATTCTCTTATCAGATCTCTGAAATTCTTTTTGGCCTCAGCGATCGCTCCCTCGACGTAGCTCATGTTCGTCGCGTCGGTGCCGTCCTCCGGCGCGGCTACCCGCCGTATCTTGCGCTCCCTCGCGTCGTAGGAATCCTCGTTCAAACGGAGCGCGTCGTTCCTCACCGTCGCTATCTCACCTTTCAATTTCGCGGTCGCGTCGTTCTTCTTGATCTCCTCGGTCACCTTGTTCTTGAGCCTTATGATCGCGCCATCTACGTGGGTCTTGTTCGCCGCGTCGGTGCCGATTTCCGGCGCAGCTACGTGTCGTATCTTGTGCCGCCCCGCCTCGTAATGCCCCCCCTTGTCGTAAGGATCCTGATTCGAGAGGAGCATGGCGTCCCTCACCGACGCTATCTCACTTCTCAAATCTTTCGTCTTGGCACGTCGAACTTGGCATATCCGATCCCGAGATCGACGTAGCTCTTGTTCGTCGCGTCGGTGCTGTCCTCCGGCGCGGCCACTCGCCGTATCTTGCGCTCCCTCGCATCGTAAGAGTCCCGATTCGACAGGAGCGCGTCGTTCCTCACCGTCGCTATCTCGCCTTTCAATTCTTCGGTCGCGCTTCTCCTCGATCGTCCGATCGCGTCCTCGATGTAACTCCTATTCGTCGCGCGTCGGTGCTGATCTCCAGCGCGGCTACCCGCCGTATCTTGCGCTCCCTCGCGTCGTAGAAATCCTCGCTCATGAAGAGCGCGTTGTTGCGCGTGTAATTACGCAGAGATTCGATCGAGGAGCGTAATCTCACCGTGGACGCACCGCCGATTGCGTCACCGTTGCTCCGATTTGTCAGAGACATGCCGAATTTGTTCACGAACATCGCGCGCGAGGGAGGCGCTGGAGAGCGCGCCGCAATTTGTACTGCCGTCGCGATCGACGCGACCGATCAATTTATGACGAGACCGGCCTCGCGGAGTTCCTCGATTATCGACAGAAGTTGGTTGTCGTGAGCGTCGTTGCCGGCCCGACGAGAAGCGTCTAGCAGTCGAAGTCGATCGACCAGCTCGTTGGGATCGTCCCAGTGAACGTAATCGATCGCGTTGTCGGTCAGCCGCATGGCCGACGGTAGTCCGGCACCCTTTGTAGTCCCGATTTTGTGAAACGGGAGTACTAGCGGCGCTATTATATTTTTGTACTTGTATCCCTTGTTACCCATGGCAGGTCTGCCGGCGCTGCGATCGCGTTTGTGAGCGCTGGTAGCGAAAAGTATACTCCTGTACGTTCGTTTGTCCCTGTCCGTATAGGTGCTAGCGTCGGGAGTTCGCATGAAGATCAACTTGTACAGACCGCGCGTGCTCTTGTACCGTACACCGTCGATGATCACGGAATCATCCGTGGCCACGTCAAATCGCTTGTTGCCCAACATTGTACCGTTCTCGCCGAGTTACACTCCGTAGACATTGTCAATATCCTTTTTTCTGTCACTGCTCAGAAGAGCGCCCACGTATTCCCGCTCTAACGGTCCTAGTTGGCTATGCAGAACGTCGCGACCTTCGCACGAATCGCATTTTGTCCTCTCTTTCTCTCTCGCTCTCTCTCAGTCTTTTCCGCAAGCGCGCGCTCGATCGATTCGTTCACGATGAGCCCTTCGATCGCCGGAAAGGGGAGAGGAGCGCTGACGTTTCGTTTCGTCGCGCGTGCGCAAACGTCTCGCGCGTAGGTATAAGTAGCGCGAGCGTGTCGTCGTATCCGTACAAAAATTAATCTAAAAGCAACGAGTCATTCACGCGCATCGGTGATTGGGATGTTTCCCATACTGACGGACAGGCACGATATTCTCAATCTAACCACCGAGGAGTTGGAATTCGTTCCGAAGATTGATCTGTTGCGTAATTTTGAGAAATACGTGCATTTGCTGTGGGACCGTTTGCCGGAACATATAAAAGCGGATCCCGAGGCGCAGGGATATCGCCCGTGTATGGAACATTACAATCGTCCGTGGCAACGAACGCACATAGACGGTCCACCACCACTCATCAAGGACTGCTACGAGTGCAACCGCGCGCTCACCCTGAACGGTGAGTCGTCGACTTACCAAGATAAGAAGAGAAAAAACTGTTTTTAAAATAAGAAGGAAAAACGCCCTCCCGCAACCGCGATTGAATGTGACGCGCGTGCGGCGCCGGTCTACTTGATCGCGCGATAAACGCTCTTCCCTTCGAGCTGCATGTACCCGGCTATCAGTTTTGCGAACCCGGTACGCGTCTAGCGAAGAGACTAGCGCGCGGCGAAAAAGATATAAATCCGTTGGACGCGGCGGGTCGAGAGCACGACGTCGCGTACTCGCGAAGCGGCGAGCTTACCGAACGACACGTCGCCGATCGACTGCTCGCCGAAAGGGCGCGCAAGCACGTCACCGCGAAGGACTCCACGGTTGGTGAGAGACTCGCCGCGGCGGCCTTATGGGCGGCTATAAAGGCGAAGACGAAACTGGGCATGGGTATGGAACGAAAAAGGAAAAAGAAGAAAGGAACGGGATCGGGGAGAAACACGAAGAAGAGCGGGAAGAAGAGGCGGAGGATACTTCCGACGGCGAAACGCGGCGGCTTCTTGTCTTTTCTACCGATGTTGGGTACGCTCGCCGCGCTCGGTTCCTTGATCGGTGGCGCGGCCGCGCGGCCGGTGTGGCCAAAGCGGTGAGCGCCGGCAAAGCGGCGCAACGGCAACTCGACGAATTGCAGCGACACAATCGCGCGATGGAGGGTCGCGGTTGTACTTCACGCCGTATAAGAAGCGCGGAGGTGGCGCGTGGCGAGTCGCCGAAAAAAAATTTCGCGGGAGAAGGCGACGTTAGCGCATCTACCGCCGTACGGCGTCACGACGAACGAGCAGCTCGATCGATCGGCGCGTCGCCTACGCATACCGTTCTTCCGCGGAGTGTTTATGCGCGACGCTCTGCCAACGACACGCGGAGTGCGGCATCGTGAACCTCGACGACGCGGCGAGTCCGGGCACGCATTGGGTCGCTTACGCGAAAAGAGGGAACGCGGCGATCTACTTCGACGCGTTCGGAAATCTCCGTCTGCCGAGGGATCTCGCGTGATATCTCGGCGGCAAGAGCGCGATCGTAACGTACAATCGTCGCGCGTTTCAGACGTTCGATCAGAGAATCTGCGGACAGCTGTGCCTGCGATTTCTTCGCAAAATCGACTAGGGGAGTGGCGGACGATCGACGTTCTCCCGCGATGTCGCTGACGCTCACGTTGATCGGAACCAGCAGCGTTCTCACGGCGAGTCACTTTCCCGCTTTGGATCTGAGCGACGGCGAATACGAGCTGGGTTTGACGACTTTTGAGACGTACAATTCGATACCGAATGTTACGTCCGTGAATAATTGATTCTACTTCGGCAAAGACGACCGGAAGATCGTCGTTCCGGAAGGGTCGTACGAGCTGCGAGCCGTGAGCAGATATCCGCGCGCCGCTCTTTTTCATCGCGAACGTCGCGCCCGTGAGAGAGGAAAAATGAAAGAGAAAGGAGGAAAACTGCAGACCGATGACGCTGAACGGGTAAGAGAAAAAAACCGAACGGAGAAGGACGATGACGACGACAACGACGACGACGATGACGACGACGGTGACGGCGGTTAAGGCATATACGAGGACGACGGCAAGAACGACGACGGCGGTGATAGAACGATACTCGTTCTTCGCGCCAACGAGAATACCATGAGGAGCGAGATAAAGTGCGCCTACAGAGTGAATTTTACAAAACCGAACAACATCAGTTCTCTTTTGAGTTCCTTTCGCGATCGTATCCTAAAACCGAACAAATGGTACGTTTCCGACAGGCCCGTTGACGTCATGAGCGTGAACGTAATTCGCATCGAATGCAGCATCACCACGGAAGCGTACAGCAACGGACGCTCGGTGCACGCGATCCACGAATTCGCGCGAATTGCCACCGAGATATAAACTGTCGGAGACTCCGACGCAGATCATTTACCTTCCGATCGACGCGCGAAACGTCACCGATATCACGGTGCGAGTCGTGGATCAGAACGATCGGTTGACCGACTTTCGCGGTGAGGAGATAACAATCAGACTGCACGTACGTCGTCGTCGCAGTTAGTGCGTGTGTGTGCGCATATCTCCGCGACCTGAAGAGAGAGCGAGCGAAAGGGATGCTTGTTCTGAACGGATCGAGGGCGGATTGCACGAACGAGCGAGTTAGCCCGTTCTACGACAAGATCGGAAGCGAAGGGAAGAGAAGAGGCGGAGGAGGAGGAAGGAAAGCCGTTCTCAGCAGCGCCAACGTCAAGTTCCTACGATCGCTGGGTCTCGCCGTGAGAAACGCGTCGCCGCCGCGTCGTTTCTATATTAAAAGAAAAGACAATGGTCGACATCCTGAGTATCGGCGGTGAGTCGATCTTCGACGAGCGCATCGTCGGAATCGAGACACACACGTATAACCCGTAAGTCAACACAACGTTCGGGTACAACGACGAGATACGAATACCCATACAGCAGCAGGATCTGTATACGCTGCTGTGCGACAGTTTTCTGTACGTCGAGGGACGCCTTTATGACGACGGCGCGACGACGTCGGAGAGGAGGGATGATCAAAGGTAATACGCGAAATTGGTCAACAACTGCGTCGCATTTATGTTCAACGAAAATCGGTACGAACTCGACGGCGTGGAGAACAATCGGTGTAGAAACGTCGGAATAACCAGCACGATAAAGAACTACGTGTCGCTGACCACCGAACGAGCTAGGAGACTGCAGAACGCTGGATGGAGTTATCCGACGAACGAATCGATTCTGAACAGCGCATCCCGTCAATTCAACTTTTGCGTACCTTTGAATATTCTGTTGGGTTTCTGCGAGGACTACAAACGTGTGGTGATAAACGCGCGACACGAGCTTATCCTGATACGTGCTCGTAACGACGTCAACTGCGTCGTAGATCCGAAAAAAACCGTGCCGAGAGATCCAGCCAAGGAACCTAAAATTACGCTAATGAAGGTTCAATGCCGCACGTGGCGTTAAACGATGACTAAGTTGTCGCTATTGAGAACGTTGGAGAACGGACGATTTCTGAGCGCGGGCTTTCGCTCTTGGGATTACGAATTTCCCCTGCTGCAGAGTACGACCAAGCATTCGTGGGCCGTGAAAGCCGCGCCGCAATTGGAAAAGCCGCGATACGTCATATTCGCGCTGCAGACCGGACGGCGAAACGAATTCACGGAGGACGCTTCGAGATTCGATCATTATGCGCTCACCAACGTGAAATTGTATCTTAACTCGGAATTCTATCCCTACGACGACGTGAACGCAGATTTCGAAAGCGACGAGTTCGCCGTGCTGTATGAGATGTACGCGACATTTCGAGGAGCGTACTACGGGGACAGTCGCGACGACGCGCTCTTCTCCCCGCGCGAATTCGCGCGGATAGCTCCGCTCGTGGTGATCAACTGTTCCCGTCAAAACGAATCGGTGAAGAGCGCCACCGTGGACGTGCGTATCGAATTCGAATGCAGGGAAAACGTTCGCCGAAAATCACCGCCTTTTGTCTCAGCGTTCACGATCGCGTCATCGATTACAGTCCGCTGACCAACGTGGTGCGCAAAATTATCTAGCGGAAGATGCGGTTGTAGGAAACTACATCCCGGAAACGAGGGGATATATAAATTCGGAGATCCTTCCATTATTCCTCAGACCCTGTTAGGAAGGAGCAGTTTAAGCATAATTTTTCCAACACACGCCGACTCTATGGCCGCAGCAACAACGACGACGATGATCTTCGTCGATCTGCAGGGCTTTGTAGTAGGCGACAGATTCGTCGCGAAGGAGGTAGCCGTGCTGCGAAGCGAGACGCGCGTACTCGCGCATCACGTGTTTCTCGCGCCGATGAATTGGGACCTGCTGACGAGCGCCGAGAAGGCAAGGGCCAGCTGGCTGATGGCGAACCATCACGGCCTCCGTTGGGAGGACGGGGACGTAGACTATCGTCTAGCCAAGACGATTATTCGACGCTCGGTGTGCGACAACCTGGAAGAGAGAGAAGAGACGCCCGGCGCGCGAATCTACGTGAAGGGCCTCGAGAAGAAGAGGTGGCTGGAGGAGATTCTCGGCGACGTCGACGCGACAATCGAGACCATCGAGCCGAGTACAACGACATCGATCGGCTGGAGTTTCTTCGCGCCGATCGCGCGTTTCGCTGCGGACGTCATCAACGGTGCTGCGCGATGGAAAACGTGATGAAGTTGCGCGACTGGTGGATCGAGCGACGCGAGTGTCTCTCCAGCATCGACTCCGCAGATTAAATGTAAAGACATATTATATTAATCAATATTCGTATGACATAATTGTATTTTTACCATATTACATGTATATCCATCCATCCATCTATATATAATGTATTCAATACAAAAAATGTGCAAATTGGATGATCGACGTTATTCCTTTTCATATACCTATCCTATACATACGTTATAATTGTAAGCTGTCGAGTGGGTAAAAATGGCTAGTCGCGGGAACGCGAGACGGGTGGGAGCGATAGCGTCGAGCGTGAGCGAGAGCGTAATACGGGACCGCCGAACGCGAGGCGGGTACGAGATAACGAGCGAGCGAGCGAATGCGCGATACGGGAGCAAACGAGAACACCCAACGCGAGGCAGGTACGAGATAGCGAACGAGCGAGCGATGACGCCGAACGCGAGGCGGATAGGAGCGATAACGTTGAGCGCGAGACTGGGTAGGATCGGGAGCGTCGAGCGGAAGCGCGGTATCGGCGGTGGGAGCGTCGCGGATGTAGTTATTATTTGTCACACATATATAATATCTTTTCTATATATTTTCTTTTATACATAATTTTTTATATTAACATATTTTATTTATTGGAAGGGGAGGGCCATCCTTCGGCGACGTCGTCGTCGATGTCCATCAAATTGACGTCAATATTCCCGCGACCGCTTTCATCCTGATCGTCGTCGTCGTCATCATTGTTATCAGCGTCGCCTTTTTCGCGACGCTGTTCCGATGAGTCAAGCCGCGCAACGTCGTGGTGCATGCTGCGAATTGTCGCAGCGTATATGCGGATATGGTTCCGCGACTTTTTTAATACCGATACGATGAGCCCTCTGCGCAAAAATAAATAAATATTATTAATAAATGAGTAAACAAATAAGTATATAAATGAGTATATATATTATATTATAAATGAGTAAATATGTAAATGAATATATTAATGATTGTAAAGTACTGTTACTTATTTTTGAATATAGAACATAATTTTAAATTTGTAAAAACTTACATTCGGTCCAACATTTGTACGTCCTCATCGACGCGGATTGTTAAGTCCAAACAGGGCGGCGTTTTCTCGACGATGTTCCTGAGGCGATGCTGTAGCTGCAGCATCGCCTCGTGCAAGTCGTCCGTAGCCCTAGCTACGGACGTTGCGTGTATTTGCACAATATCGCATATTGCTTTCAACTCATTAACTCTATCCATTACGCGTTTAAAATAGTTCGCGTCGCTTTCTCGTAAAACTGTGAATAGACTACACCCAAGTCTAGCGTCGAGTTCTTTATATATCGAGAAATTGCAACAAAAGGATATTGTGGTTGTTGCGAATTGAAAATTCAATGTGAAAGCAGGAATCGTTCCCGAACGCTCGTGAAGCTCCAACCGCGTATATTTACGTTCGCCCCCTTTTTTTTCTTTGCTCGAGCAAATGGCTCGCAGTTGCGGAGCGCGTGATCAGCCGCGTGATCGCAAGTGACTCGCCCAATAGAATAGTCGCTAGACAATTTGGAGCCAATAGAGCGATTTATCGTCACGACATTCCTTATAGGGGCTGTGACGTTGCGGCCCGCCGCCTCGTCACGGCGTTCCACCGCCGTCACAAGACGCGTAAATTCGCGCCGAGGGACGGATCAGAGAGGCCACGACGAGATCTCCAGGGGCCAATTTATATCGCGTTTTCGCATTCTGATCCCTTTTTGTTTATCAATTAATAGATGGCAATAAGAGTCAGGCGCGGTACGTAGTGCGCAAGTACAGAAATTAATAGTTACATAGTAACAAATTAAAATGTATATATATATATATATATATATATATATATATATATATATATATACATATATTCCCAACTAATAGACTGCGCGCCGATTATTTGTCGGACTTGAAACACAGCTATCGTTGGAAATTTTAATACCCTTCCCTCCCCGGAATTAAATATACGCGATTTAATTCTTAAAAAACTGTAAAGAATTTATTGCGAAAAATATTACCTCAGCCAGGATTCGAACCTGGAACCTCCCTCATTCCGTGAAGGGCGTCGTACCAATTCGACTACCGAGGCATGTGGTAATATTTATCGCAATAACCGGTTAATAATAGTTAACGCATGTTTCAGCCTGCGTAAATTCAAATATGTCTTTTAGACTCTTGAAAATGTCAATCAATTAATAGATGGCAATAAGAGTCAGGCGCGGTACGTAGTGCGCAAGTACAGAAATTAATAGTTACATAGTAACAAATTAAAATGTATATATATATATATATATATATATATATATACATATATTCCCAACTAATAGACTGCGCGCCGATTATTTGTCGGACTTGAAACACAGCTATCGTTGGAAATTTTAATACCCTTCCCTCCCCGGAATTAAATATACGCGATTTAATTCTTAAAAAACTGTAAAGAATTTATTGCGAAACGCCAATCCCTTTTTGTTTCTTTTATTGTAAAATACGCGGCGCCTCACCCGCATCACGGAGCGACTCTACGAGGGAGCAACAGCCGAGGAGGAACCCGGGAGGAGTCCCGAAAATCCAAGACGAGGGGCTAGAGCGGGAGCGGCAGGGATCGCGGGTCGGCGATGGCAGCGGGGCCGGCAGGCGTACGACGCAGGAGGCAGCGACGGACAAAATCGCCGGTGGCGGGACCCCAGGGCCCGGGGTGAACCCGCCTTCGTCGAGATCTACCTCCGCATGACACCGACCTCCGGAGTAGTTGGCCACCGCCCCGGGGTCAAACCGGAGACGTATCGGCAGAAACAAAGTTCCGTCCGCGGCCGAGGACAAAATCTACGAGCCGCTGCGCCGCCGAGGGACCGTTGCGCGCCCCCCGAAGGATCCACTAGTGACGGCCTTGCGCCGGGATCCCGCGAGCTTGCGAGCTTGCTCCCTATTGGTCCGTACGCGCCCCGCAGAGGGGAGGCCGCATCGATTTGCGATCGAGCGGATTTTGCAGCGTTACTCTCTGTCCGTCTATCGGCGTAAGCGTACGTATTGGAGCCGAGATCCGCGATAGCCGAATCGAATCTAAGTCCCGTGAACGAGGTGGCTGGCACGAGGCAACGGCGAGGAGCCCCGAGAGGAGGCATACACCGGTGAGGTTGCCCGCAAGTAAATTCGCTGATGTGAGCCACGACGCCGCCCTCCGGTACGCGCTCTCGCTCGGAAGATCAGAGTAACCCCGCGGTATGTAAGGTTCTGTAGGAGCCGAGCAAAAGTTCGCGATCGATAGCGAGAGCAAGGGGCCTCGGGATGGTATCGTGGCCGTGGGATCGCGGTAGAATCGTTACATCGAGCCTCTGGAGATCGCGATAGAGTTGTTTCGTGTAATCCTCGCGTTAACGTTCGCGTCTCTCGTGCGTGTGGCGTCGACTTCATGTCGAGTGAGTGTTGCGTCGTTGCGTTAATGGCGTGATCTTCGATATTCGCGTCTCTCGTTCGTGCGATGTCTGTTTCGCGTCGGGTAATTATTGCGTTGTTGCGTCAATGGCGTTACTTTTGGTACTCGCGTCGGTTTTGTGTTAGCGTCCCGTTTCGCTCGTCGAGTCTTGTCGGTTTCGTGTAATTGAGCACGCTATTTCGCGTTATTCCGTAAAAGTCTCGTGTCCCTTATTTCGTCGTCTCGGGATGCTCTCACGAGCGTTCGTCCTAGCGAAGGGCATGCGATAATCGCGTACGTTTGACCTTGTCGTTCTAGAATTCGTGTTCGCGTAATAGGGCGTTACTTTCTGTGGCGACAGGATTCTTGCGTTGGATCTCGCGTTACTCTATTCGCGTTATTAATTGCGTTATTGGAATGACGTCCTCCTTGCGTTACTTGCGTCCCTTAGCTTTAAGATTGCATTTATCTCGAACCAGAAGATTATATTTCATGTTTTGCCTTCCATACTCTGATGGTTTATTTTCCGTTTATTCTTAAATCGCGACATCCCGTTTATTCCGATTGAGATTCCGCCTTTTCGTTTTCGTTCGCTAAACCGGCTTTCGCGAACACGGATTATTAAGGGTGACCTCGGTTACACTCCGTACTTTCAGGTCACGGTAACTGACGTGATCTTCTCGCGCCTACTCCGTTGTGCCGAGCTTCGTTGTTTGTAATCGGCAATATTTCGTGTTACTCTTGCAGTTAATATCTGAGTTTGATTACATGTTATCCGCGTCGCGTTCTCCGAGTCGTCACCACGCGTTTGATTTCCAATTGTTTTGCGCTTTCTGTTCTCGGATTCATTATCTTATTGTAATTTCATTATTATAATAAACCGCGTTATGTTTCCCTTGTTACATTTGAGTATTCAATTTGTACGTCCCCTCGCCTAACACAGCGCTGCCCTTCATCACCCCGCCCCTCTCGATTAAGTCGAGCTGGCCGATCTCTCGCCCACCGAATTCCTTGTGCCTGGCGTTTTTGGTTAGAATTTCGCAACTTAGTGGACGCGAATCCACGCGTCTGGCGCCCAACTTTCGGATCTCGCGTTGAATTCCGGTCGGAGCGAGAGAGCCGTCGGAGAGGCCCACTATCCCGCTCTCCCAACACCCCCTTTTGATCCGACACACGTCGCGGAGCGGTCCGGGAGTGAAAAAGTCGTGACAGGGCATAACACGGAGCACCGGCCGCGATCGTTTGCTTGCTCCAGCCGGGAGGACAGTGAGCCCTCGAAACTCGTACGCGACGCTTCGGTATGATTATTATCGAGTAATCGGCGAAATAGTAAAACGGAGTCGTATTGGTGCGAGTGCGTCGTTCTATGTAAATAGTTCGAAATAAAAGGCTTGAGGACAAGTGATTAAATCAATGTGCCTGCCCCCTCCGCGTAGTGCGAGAATTGACGCCTGGCGATCCACTAACAGTGGTAAAAAAAATATTATAATAGCATTTTTTACATCGAGGAAAAATGCATTTTATCAAACCGACTCATCCGCCGGAATCGTCAACGCAATTTTTTCCACCCGAGACCCCAGCCGCCACCTATCCGCGCTATCGATAACGAGCATCCTCGCGTAAACGTTTTACATCCGGACCGCTCGTCGCGATTGCGCTCAAACCGCGACGCACCGTCATCACAGTTCCACCGTCTCTCTCGCTCTCGACGATGTGGCTCGCGCGCGCATTCGCGTTAACCGCATGTTTTATCGCTGTAAGGTGCATCAATCCCACGGACGAGAATTACGCGCTCACGTTCGATTACTTGCAGAAATAGGGATATCTGACCAAAGATGTGGACGCGGTTCCGGCTCAGAGACGAAACGACGTTCTTCGCAAAGCCATCGAGGAATTTCAGAAATACTACGATTTGCCCGGCGATGGAACGCCTGACAACGAAACGCTGCAATTGATGGGTAAACCGCAATGTGGTTTCCGAGATATCCTGAAGCACGGAACGAGAGCGAGTCTATCCAAATGGCCGAAGGCGCATTTGACGTGGGATTTTTACGTAGCCACCGAGAGCGAGTTGAACACGGCGCAGGCCGCGTTCGACCTATGATCGCAGCATTCGGCATTGACGTTCGAACGCTCCAAAACGAATCCTGACATTATAATATCTTGGCGACGCCTTACGTCACGGTAACATGAATATCGAGGTAAACGGCCCAAATTGCTCGGACAAATTCGACGGTCCCGGTGGCGTGCTCGCCCACGCGTCTCTCCCGATGGACGAAGCGGGGTTCGTCTCCGAGGTGCACGTCGACGGAGACGAGCCGTGGCACATTTTCGTCAGTAAAAATGTTTCGGATAAGTTTTCCTACGGTGAAAAAATGTTAAACGATCCTCCGCAGACGCCGGCGCCGCCGCCGCCGCCGCCATCGCCGGATCTGTGCACCTTTGATCGCGTAAACGCGATATTGATTTTGGAAAATCGAATGTACATCTCGTACAAGCGTTACGTTTGGTCGATCGATCTGGACGGTAGGACGTACAATGGACCTTTAGCCCTGTCAAATCACATGAGCTTTCTTCATGACAATTACACGCGCATAGCGGCCGCCTATCAATCCCCGTCCGGTGATCTCATGGTGTTCGTAGATAATTCGGTATACATGGTTCAATATCCGAAATTTACTCTGCGGCCAAATTGGCCGAGAAGCTTGCAAGAAATCGGATTTCCCACCAAAACAATAATCAACGGAGCGGTAAACACCCACAGAGGACGTTCCTTCGTGTTCAACGGTAACTCGGTGGGCGAGATAGACGAATGTACGAAGAGAGTTGTCAGATTTACGCCTTTCGAGGCGACGTTCCCCGAATACCGACCGGCGTGACGTCGATCTTCCGATACGTCGACGGCAATCTGTACTTCACCACTCGTACGCAGTTCTACAGATTCAACGAATTTACGAAGACCGTCACGGCGGCTGGTAAATTCGATCTGCGGATACTGAATATCGTCTGCCCTAAGGCCGAACTATTGCAACAATTGCGCGATCTTCTCGATCGAATCGTACGCGTCGGCGATTTAATGTCACCGGCGAGCGATTCGGACGATGACGACGACGGCGGCGTTCAACTTTCCGATCGCCGTACCAACCAAAAGAAGTAGAGAACTGCGCAAATCCCCACATCACATCACACATCACGCGATATAATTAAGAATTTTCTTACTTATACCGATGTGTCCCACCCAAAGCATCAGTATCACATCGTCAGCCGAACGCGTCATACGACGCGTCGGGAAAAAATAGGAAACGAACGATACTATAGCGCGTGTGCGAAATGTTCTCGACGCTGACCGATCGACCCGCGCCGAGGGGTTTTTCCTTTGGCGAGACGGTTTCGGAGGTGAACGACAACGGCAAGAGACGAAAGATCGAATCGACGGACGATTGTCATCATCATCATTGTCAGACGTCGCGTTCCAGCTCTCACCCCCCCCCCCCCTCCAACGACGTTCGCGACACCGTCGTCGCGCCTGCGGTGCGCACTCTGACGACACGTTATCCGCTGACGACGACTGGCTACAAATACTTAGCCATTGGTGTCACAATTAATTCACCGTGGTACGGTATACCCACGCCTTCGTACGTGGATATCGCCCTGGGAGATAAGCAAGGCAGGGAGATTTCTCTGACGCTCGATATGTGGAAAGGACTAGTCGAGCGCAAACGCGACGTATTTTCGTGTCTGCGATCCAACCTCGTCGACGGAACGCACCTCCCCCCCCTCTCGCCGATATCGATCGGAGACCTGACGCTGCGATTCGGATGGATCAACAACCTACCGATCTTGCGTATGGAGCTACCCAACGCGGCTCGTCTGGCAATGTCGCTCAACACCCTGCTCTTGCTGTACGATTTTCAATTTTGTGTCAATCGCATCGTCTCGGCGCTGAGCGCGGCAACCGAGGAAGTCGACGCGAAGTATTCGCGCTATCGGGAGATAGCTACCAACGCAATTAAGGGGATCCTAGACAGGGGACAATTACCGACAAAAACAGTCAGAGCTCGTTCTTTGAAACGGCTTTATAGATCGCAAAATCCTTTTACAGGAGTAAAGTATAGGTACTAATGAAGAGTGGGAATTTAAAAAATTAGTGATAATTGAAAAAAAATGTAAAAATGCTGTCACCTCATAACCATATTTTTTAATATAAACAGTTGTAACAGTTGTATATGTACGAAATGAAATGTTCCCACTCTTCAGAATACGTGCACAAACAATAACATACCGTTGAAATTGAGATTGAAAGCCTGGAAAAAATTTTGGGCTTCAAAGAAATCGTGTATATTTTCCACAAAAATATACGCGTAGGCTAGTAAGCAGAGATGGCGCAGCAATCGAACAAGGACAGATGTCATTTCGTTAGACAAAGACAGATATAGGAAAAACAAAATTAGAAATGTTGACATTATCGACATCGAGGAAGTTTGGCCGTCACTCCAACATCCCCTTAAGACGGCAACTTCGGCCAAAACTGCGATACTGAAGAGTGAATTCTTCGATCCTAACAACATCGTCGACTGTGAAATTACCGCGCTCTGTTTCAAATCCTAATGTCACGATGCGTATTTACAAGTATATATATTCATACGCAAAAAAAATGTAAACGCACGTCGACGTATGTATATTTTTATTTTTCATAATTAAAAACTACCACTCGCACGCGGAAATCTCATCTACGTGTTCTCTCTCTTTTTTTTCCTCTCCTACCAGATCTGTACCTATCTCGATGCGATCCCGCGCTCCCCAGATCCCCCGACTCCGCTTACTCCACAATCGCCGCGATTGCGTCATCCGCGATACGTAGAGAGAAGGATCGAAACAACCTTCGGACCGTGACAAACAAGAACGAAGAAAGGTGATCGGGACCCGCGAGAAGAATTTTTCGAACGCGTTTTTCGCGCGTTCACCCTCCCCACCACGCGGAACATCGAAAAGAACGACCTTGAACGAGTTCGAACGCGTCCAACCTCCTTCGAGAAAACGCGCGATTTCCGCGCGCGGTCGATAACGCGACGCTCCTCTTCTCTTTTTCGGGAGCGCGGTCGATTTTCGTCCCGCTCGGTCGATAACGCGGAACCGCCGCTCCGAGCGCCCCCTCGGAACGCCCGGGTTCCCCGCCCCGACTCCTAGTGGCAACACTGCGGCGCAAAATTCTTAATTACCCGCCTAGGGAATTTACGTCTTACAAGTACCAACAAATACTAGCAACTTGCCTAGGGACTTTTTCCCCCGCAGGTCCCCCCCTCCGATGACCCTTAACACCTTCCCTCGGCCCCCTCGCCCACCGCTTACGGCGTTCCCCCCGCGTGAGCGAGGCACTCCCCGACCCTCCCTGACCGCAACCTGAGTACCGGAGTGTATATTATCATGCTACTGTCCTCCTGTAAACGAACGTCCATATCGGTAGGCACGTTACGTCTCCTAAACAATTCCTCGTCTCTCTACTGTTTCGAAGAGAGGCTACGACGGTTTTTAGTCACAGTGCGATCCAAAACCGACAATTCGTTGCTCATAATGTCCTTTGCGATAATATCGAATTCCTTTTCTGTGACGCTTTTCATTTTTTTAAAAACGTAATGCGCCTCATCGTCCGAGGCATGGGGGCTGACACGTGCTAACTGCGTGGCCGCGATACTCGATATCTCCATCACAGGTCAATTGATAGAAAACTACGCTCCCCCTCCGAGAGGGGAGCAACAAATAATAAGAAATAAGAACCCTCCCGAAAAAAGGGCACGCGGAAAGACCCCACGCAAGCCGGTCATCACTACACCCGCGTAACACACTTGAAACAAACTGAGTAGAGGAGGGACTCAAGCGCACACGTCCGTCTCGCATAAAGGTTCGAGCGGAACTCCGCGCGAACGCGATATGTATTTCTAGATTATATGACTGACTGACAACGTGCTGTCCACGCAAACGCACTGAGCGACGAGCGCGTATTGCTGTCTCTTTTCAGTGTAGCAATATTGTCATGAAGGGAACCCGGGGGGACGCTCGACATGTTCTCAAATGCCATCTATCGAGGAAAAAAGCAACCGTAGGACGACGACAACGACGACGACGTTTTTTAATTGTAAAGTTTACCATTTCAGACTTTGCATCGTAATATCTCCGCTCGTAGGGCACGTAGCGGAAAAATAAAAACACTCTTATTTGTAAATCGACCCAAGCTATCGATCAAGCCTACTTAGAACTTGATCCGTTCACTCGTTATTGAGATCTCAAAATCTCGGGCACTCGCAACTCGTGCGTTCGAGTAAAAGAGTCACGGTGCGTCTCGCTCCGCGCGTACTTGCCGCGAGACACTACCGTGTCTCTTGATAAATTTCTCTATTTCATGACATCATTAGCATATCTTTATACAGATTTCTTCTATTACCACATAATTATGTCATATATATCTATAAGAAATTGGTGTTTTAGCTATTTGTAATTGTTTCTAATGCTTATGAAAACTTCTTTCTTTTTTATTGTAAATACAAAAAAAGTGTGCAAGTAGAAACTTGCACATTGCTTCCTCATAGTTTTTAATTGTGTAAGTAGAAACTTGCACATTGCTTCCTCATAATTTTTAAGTGTGCAAGTAGAAACCTTCGCTCACAAAGCTCCTTTATGAGTAAGCTTTTATTTTATTTGATGTATAATTATATTATTAGTATTTATTTGTTTTGGTTTCCTCATAGAGGAAGCTTTGTGAGCGAAGGTTTCTACTTGCACACTTAAAAACTATAAAGAAGCAATGTGCAGGTTTCTACTTGCACACTTCAAAACTATAAGGAAGCAATGTGCAAGTTTCGACTTGCATACTTAAAAGCTATGAGAAAGCAATGTGCAAGTTTTCTACTTGCACACTTCAAAACTATGAGGAAGCAATGTGCAAGTTTCTACTTGCACAATTAAAAACTATGAGGAAGCAATGTGCAAGTTTCTACTTGCACACTTAAAAGCTATGAGGAAGCAATGTGCAAGTTTTTACTTGCACACTTTTTTATTGTCCTAAAACATCATTTTTTGAAGTCTTTATTATTGAGACTTGAGATGTTCTAACTGTCCCCCTTAGAAAGAGATGAATAATGAGTACACTAAGGTTTAAAGTTAACCTATGTTTGTAAAATCACGACAATAGATTTCCTCGTCACCCGAGGTACTATTGTTGACGCGTTTTTTTTTTAAGTGGTTTTCCCTGTAGGCCTAGTCCACTAAAAAATAATATAATGCAGGTTGAACGGAGCATATTTTTTGTTGATTTCTGTTCGTTATTTAAACTGATTATAATAGATACATTTTATTGTATACTGCGTTTAACGCAGAATGGATTTTCATAATAATTACTGCACCTAGCGCAGAATGCATTTTCACAATTTTACTGCGCTCCGCGCAGAATGCATTTTCATAATAATCACTGCGCTCCGCGCAGAATGCATTTTCACAATTTTACTGCGCTCCGCGCAGAATACATTTTCATAATAATCACTGCGCTCCGCGCAGAATGTATTTTAACTTTATTCATTTCTTTGTGCGACAAATTTTTTTTGGTTATTTCAACGTTTTTAATTATTATTTTTATGTAGATCTAGATATTTATTTCTCCGTTTTTTTTTTTTATTATTGTTTGTCCCTTTGCTTTAATTATATATTTGGAATTACAGATTGGTAACTTTTTTTCATTTTGGGTGTAATATAATTCCGATATTATTTAATTTTTAGATTTTATTTTCTGTCCTGTAGACATTATTGTGGCAAATTTCTGTTTATTGTTAATTTCAATGGTATTTACAGTGTAAATATGCAGTGCAGTGTAAATATGCAATATAAATATTGTCATTATGTAATTGTCGTTTTTTTAATTCTTCCGGGAAGGGTAATAATATTTTCTCTTCTATGATTCTCAGACAATGTCTACGCATTTTTGGCATATCTGTTGAATATTTTTTATTTAAAGGATTTTCTCCCAATGCTATTGATACTGCAAATGCTGCTGCAAATATTCCACATGACGCAAGATCTGGCTGCTTGGTTACTTTTTCAAATATTATATTATTTTGTTCCAGATTAGGGTGTCGTTTTTCAATGTATTTTTGTTCAAATAATGTTAGATCGTAATAAGAATGACTATCAAAATACAAACTATCATATATATGAAGCATTAAACCATCATAGTAAATACAGTGCCAGTGGTTATCGCAATGCTGACCTCCGACAATCTGAACATCGGAAGTAAAGATCGGTTCAATCCAATGTAAATTCATTATGAAAAGAACATCAACACGAGAAAATGTAGTATATCTTTCTATTATCATCATAATTTCATTTAAAGGTCGATCATCTAACCACGAATTTTCTTTTAATACGTTCTCTTCAATTGTTTGTGGCAGTGGATAAATAAGATTATCTATGTTAAAATCATTATTTTTAATTTTATCATTTAATATTATACATTTTTTTGGTACATTCTTATTTTTTTCACTATTATGTGAAGACTTAATGTTGATTGACAGTTTTTCTGAATTATATTTATTATCCTTATTAGAAAGAAAATTTTCTTCAAATAAAGTCTTCACACTTGCTATTGGTATCTCACTTTGCTCGTTTAATCCAATAAAAATAGGTTTATGGTCTGAGAAAAAAGTTTCGTATACTCCAGCAGTGTAATTAAATATTCGATCAGATATAAATATTACATCGATTTGCGTATTAAAATTTGTAGTTGAAACGTGCGTTGAAAGCGCACGTTTAAAATTTAATTTTTCTAAATGTTTTTCCAAAAATCCTCCATCATTATACGAATCGTAGTTAAAATCACCTATTACAATCTTTTCATTACCTAATGATTTGCTCAAAATATTACTTAATTCATAGGTAAATGCTGTATTAGTTACTGATGGTGACTTATAACCTGTAATGATTTGCACTTCATTTACAGTTAGGAGTATTAAGTCAATATGTCGATGTTGTCCATTTATTGTTTCATCTTTTTGAATATGTCCATTAATATTTCCGTTTAGTTCTTTTCTTATAAAACATATTATTCCTCTTGTTGATCGTTTGTCATAATTATCTGAACGGAAAATAATATTAAATCCTTCTAATGTAAAATTATCTTTTGCTATTGTTTGTGTTTCCGAAAAAATTAAGAGGTCGGCTTGTTTATATCATTTATCACAATTTATAATGGTAATATTTTATTCAAAGATCGTACATTCTGGTATATAATTTTTATTATATTTCCTTTTATAACTTTTTTGAGTACGCTAATTCAAGAATTTTCTTTTGTTTAAGTCTTTTTATTTCCAATTCCAAAGAATTTTCTGGGGATGGCTTTTTTGGAGGTATAAAACGACCCAAAATGTATAAATTTGATATTTTAGTTACTCTACTTAGTGCTACGTACAACATTGATCTCGTCATACGATAATTATTTCTCAGATCATTGCATACTTTTTCGTAAGTTTGGCCTTGGCTTTTATGAATTGTTAAAGCTTCAGCAGGTGTAATTGGGAACTGTTCTCTTATAATTTGGTACCCCATTCTATCATTAACATTCAATATGACAGAAATTTGTGATAAAGGAACTAAACACATTTCCATACAATTTTCACTCATATACTTTACGTATGGTCATCTTTGCTCAACATCAACCTTATCATTATGAAAATCTAGCCATATTTTAACTGGTTCTACGGTACCTGGTTTAAATGTTATATACTTCAAAATTCCACAGGCTCCATTAACTAGACCATCTGCAATATCTACATTATTGGTTATCATATAGTTGATTCCAATTTTTAATGTGATTTTAGAATCTAAACCACTGCATTCTGTTCTTTTTTTATTTTTTTATGATGTTAGCAGTTTATTTCTCGTTTTACAATTTACTTTTCCTAAAATTGAGTCTATTGCTTTAAATTCATAAGCGATTCCATCTTTTAAATATATCTTCAATTTATTATAAATATCCACCGAACGATTGTCAGCATATAACCTTACGGCGTCTATAGGGATGTCATCTTCTGTCGTTTCTCTTGATCTTATTAGATCAATATTGTTTTCAGACATTGTTCCTCTCGCAAGATTGTTAAGTGCTTCAATAAAATTTTTGTCTTCTTTTTGTCTCATTATTTCCGTTAATTCAAATAATTCAAATTCGCTCCATAATACATTTTCTGAAAAAACGCTTAACATGCATGATTTAGGTGGGAGATATATCGAAGTATCCATAACCGGTGGTAATTGATAAAGATCTCCTACCATCAAAACAGAAACTCCACCAAAGCTTCCGTCTCGACCCATTATTTGTCTTAATATTGTATCAATTCGACTAAACATCGTACTACCCACCATCGATATTTCGTCTATAATTAATAATTTTAATCCAAATAAATTCTCTCGTATAGTATTAGCCACATCTTCTGACAAGTCTGGCATTTGTCCTCCGTATTGTGTTACTGGCAAAGCAAAAGCTGTGTGTAACGTTGCTCCACCTATTAAAAATGCTGCTTTGCCAGAGGGTGCACATAATAATACTTTCACTTTATTATTATTTTCACCAGGCATATCATCAAAGTAATTCAGCAATACCTGATAAATCGCATTAATCACAGTGCTTTTTCCCACACCAGCAGATCCGCTTAAAAATAATAATAATAATCTAATTGGTAACTTTCCATTCTTGAAACAATGTAAAACATGCATTGTAATTTCTCGTTGTTTATCATTTAATTCGCGAAGTATATTCATCATTTCTTCTTTTGTAACTTTAGGTGGACTACTTATTTTCCTGTTATTTTTATTTAAGCCATCTGCAATACCAGTTTGAGTAAATATATCTACCTCTTGCTCCTTTTCTATATTTCTTTTCATAAAAGATTCTACTTCTTCATCTTCAATATCTTGCTGATCTTTTTGTGCTTGATCTAATGCATCGTTAATTTCTGCATCACCTATAACTGAGTATTTCTTTCTATTCTCTTCTATTTTTTGAATATTTTCTATGTAAATTCGCTCACAATCTTGTGTCTCCACATCATTTAATTCATTTTTCCATGACAAAAATAATAAAACTTGTTCCCTGAAATATCGATCTTGTTGCAATTTATATCGATTAAATCTAATAATTTTCAAGTTTTTTCGTTGTTTAATTTCACTGTCTTCACTATATTCGTCATCGCTATCACTTCTATTTGTATAAATTTTATGTTCTAAATTCGCCGCAAAATCAGCAAGACAAACATCTGGATATTTAGAATAATTCCGATTTTCGTACTTTTCGATAATATTTTTGTAATAGATATCCGTTAAATCTTCGCTAATTTTTTTTAAATGTTTTTGGTTTTTCAACATTCGTACACGCTCTTTTTGCGGAGAAGTGTTAATATAAATAACAGCTCTAGGAGTTCCCCCGTAGCCCTCGGCGGGGGAACAGGCGGATAAGTGGTAGTAGAGGAAAGGAGGTGAAGGAAGAGATTTGAGATGTGAGGAAGGTGCTGGATGAAGGGAGTAGATAGGGAAGTGCGAAAGGAAGACGGGAGATTGGAGGTGAAGCGGACGGTGGTCCGGAGGAGGCGGGAAACGTTGGTGAAGAGGCAAGCAAAAATTAAGGTTAGGGAGAAGGGCGGGATTGAAGGAACGGAGGTATCAGCCCAGGTTACACGATGAGGGAAGTGAGCGAGTTGGCAGCATGGAGTATCGATCGGGCGATCGATCGAGCTGACGCGAGACAGAGGGATGGTCAATGGTGGCGCAGCAGGTGCGGAACGGAGCAGCGAGTCATCGCGACAGATCGATGGATCGAATGATCGAGAGTAAGGGCAGTGTAAGAGGGAAGGAAGGAGTCGAACGCAAGGAAAGGAGACGTTTGAGGAGGGCTTAAAGGTGAGGGTAGAGGTGAAGGAGGTGAAAGTAGTAGGTCAGAGAGGAGAATGGGTGACTATATTGGTTAAGTTGGAAAGCGAGGATGATAAACGGAGGGTAGAAAGAGTGGAGAAAGAAAGAAGAGAAGGGAGAGAGAAGGAGGGTTATGGAGCAAAAAGGACCGCAGAGGAATAGATCGTGAAGAGGTTGGAGGAGAAACTTTTAATGGACACGGACGAGGAAGAGGAAGGCAGGAAGGAAGGAGAGTAGGAGGGAGGCAGGTAGAGAGGAGAGAGGAGGGGAGTCGGAGAGAGAAGTAGTAAGGGAAAGGGAGGAAAAAAGGAGATGGAAATAGGACGGAGGGTATGCACGTTTTTTTCAGATTGAGCAGAGCGAAAAGAGAAGGTGACGAGCCAAAGGAGGGAGTACGTCAGATGGAAGAGGAGGAGCAGAGATGGATGGAAAGGACGAGGAGAGATGCCGGAAGCAGCAGAGGCCAGGGATGAGGGACGGACGGAAGACGATAGGAGGGTGTTATTACTTGTGAGGCCGCGCATGGTCAGGATGTGAGGGGAGGGAAAGAATTGGATGTAAAGGGTTGGGTACGTCCCTGCAAAACACCAAATGATTAAGATTGTAAACCCTACGGGGATATACAATAAAAAATTCTACTACTACTACTACTATAAATAACAGCTCTACTACACAATGAAAGTGGTAGACCGAGAACGTGATAAACTGCTTCTTGTGCAGTATTACCGTTTATAAAAATGTTAGCAATCTTTCTAAACTTCCGTCTAATATCTAAATTTCCATTTTCCAATTCTTTTGATGCTTCTCTTAATAATCGTGATAGGCCTGCATCGACTTTTGTAACATAATTAATCATATACGAAGCACAACTATAGGGATCAAAAACAAATTGTATATCCATATTTGATTCAAGAAGTGTCAATATCACTTTGTTGTACGCATTAATGGCAACTTCGTTGCTTTGTCTTTTTAAGAAAATCTTAGTTTTTGATAAAGTGCTTCTGATTGCCTGAATGTAATCTCTTTCAGTCATTTCTAAACGTTCTAACATTTCCTGGAAAGAGATTACTATATTTTTTTCAAAAAATTCTTGCATCATCTCTTTAATTTTTTTTACATTTGATTTGTAATTTTTAGTCTTCTCCTTTTCTTCTAAGGGTTTAAGAATCTACGTATTTTTCATAACAAACATCGGAAAGTTAAACCTACACAAATATTTATTTCTTCTACCTTTGTAACATGTCGGCTTATGTCGATGTATCTGCAAACGTATTAATGAATTTTTATCGTCGTAGTGACAAGTAATAATTTTATTAATCCACTTTATTAACTTTTCATTTTCGTCATCATTTTCTTCATCATAAATTGGAGCATTTTTGCAATATAAAAGATTATGCGTATGAACTGATCCTCTAGCTTAGAATTCTCTCCTCTGAAAGTAATCAACGACGTAATTTTTTCCAAATGGATCATGTTCATTTTGCAATATCGTCATAATCTGATTGAATCTTTCTTCTATATATCGTACACACGTTACCGGATCTTCTCTGATCAACTTAGTTTTCTCTGCCATATCCAAATTTAGAGCATCATGAATGCTGATGTTTTTATTTTCTTGTAATTTGTATAAAATTTTTAATAAATCAGGATGTTTGTGTTCACATGCAGAAAAGGTAATAAACAATGTTGGAATTCCACATTGTCTAATCATGCCAAGTAAATGCTTCTTCTTGCTTTCCCAATATGATGGTGACGACCTCACTTGTTTCAAAAATCTATATCCATCGTCATGACGAATAGAATCATTTAAAAAATTCTGATCTTTAATTTTTTTAGCAGTTAAGTTTTCATTTTTCTTCACTCTCCTTAAGCAAATATTTAAATTTGACATTATTGATCTTTCCAATTTTTGTTTAGCCATAAATAAAATTCTTGTAGGTTGACACGATCTTCTGTCTCTATGTCTGATTTCAAATTTAATTCTTTCAGAGTATGACAATTTATTTTTCTTATCTAGAATTTCTCCTCCATAAATTTTTGAAAAGCATAATTCATCAATATTTTCCGTTAAATGCCAAGGTACTGGAAATTTGTTTTGTCCCGGTGCTATAATTGCTATATTTTTAGATATTTCTTTATTCCTATCTATAATGAGAACTTCGTCAATTGGTTCGAAAGAAACCGATTCTTCAGAATCTGAATTATTGTCGTGTTCTTCTAAATTTAATTGATTTATTGCATTCGTGCAGCTATGACACTTATCATTATTATCTACAATAAAATTGAACTCTGCATTAAAATTTTTGTTATATTTTTTAAAGAACTCATCGTCAATTTTTATATTGTTTTTTATATACAAAGGAGTATGTCGTAAATATTCAAAAGCTTCACAAATTTTAGCTGGTTTTATGGTTTCATACATATAATCAGACTTGGAGGGCGGGTGCTCCGCAAAGGGAAGGAAGAATTAAGGAAAGATTGTCGGAGCAGAAACCGAGGAACGGCGTGAGAAGGAAGAGAGACCTAAAGGAAGCAAAGAGGAAGGAGTGCAATTGGAGGAAGACCCGGAAACAGGACAGAGTAGGAGCAATTCAAGAGGATGACGCAAGGAAGAAAGTGAGGTTAAGCGAGAGCGAGGCAAGGTGAGGAGTGAAGAGGAGAGAAGAGGGAGGTGCAGTAAGAAAGGAGTCCGGGAAAGGGAAGGTGAAGAGGGGCGGCTGAGCGAGGCGCGGACGCGGAGCCACGGTGCGCGGAAATAGGTACGAGCGGAGAGGAGAGATGGCGCGGTGGCGAGGGGCGAGGAGGCCCCGGGCACCGCGATGGCAGGAAAGTACTAGTGCTGAGACGGCGCTGGGTGCCGGCCTTTCCAAAAGAGCAGGTTGGCACCACTGCGGGGCGTCGAGGCGCGGTACTGGAACGTGTGGCGTCTGCTCGAGAAAAGGTGAATCGACATGTGTCGCGGCGGTGTAGATAATGAGTGAAGGAGCCGATCGGCCTAGGGGTGGCACGACTGACTGATTGTAGAGAGAGCCGAGGCACATGTCTGACACATGTGGGTTGACCGCAGATTGTGAGCGCACAGCGTAATGCAAGCGAGAAAAGTATCCTGGAAAGTATAATAGAGAAGGATTGAAAATGCGAAGGAGGAAGGAAGTGGATAGAAAGTCGGAAGAACGTAAGTGATAGAATAGTAGGATGCGGAAGAGAAGGTAGTGGTAAGAAAGATAGAATTACGTGCAAGAGAGCGGATAGGTTAGGGCTGGCTAAGAGATGAAAGGAGAGGGAGGAGGACAGTTCAATATGTAATATAAGACTTTGTTTAAAAATAGTGATCGGCAAGGAGGAGACACCGAGTTTTGGGCGGAGGAGGGAGGAGTTAGATTGGGCATAGGAAATCACGAGGGAATTAAGGGAGATCGGGATCGGAATCAGGGAGGAAATAACACGAATGGGAAAGGAAGTTAAGGAGGAGCTGAAGGATCTAAGAACCCAGCTGGATAGGTTAGAGAAGAGGAAGACAGAAGAGGAGGAGGAAAGCGGTGAAGAAAAGTGAAGCATAAAAGGGTGGGAAAGGGACTTCCGTTTCCGGCGCTTTCGTGAGTGACACGTGTGTGTGTGACTGGACGAATTTCGGACAAAGAGGAGTGTGAGAGGGCAGTGAGTGGGTGAGAGAGAGAGGTGGAGGAGTGAGAAGGAGTGTGTGAGTGGGCACAGGTCAAAGGGAGAGGATAGGGTTAGATACGGAAAGGAAAAAGTAACGGAAGAGCAACGGTCGGTTGGGCAGGCATAGAATAAAACAGAAGAGAGGGGCAGAGCATATAGACAGGGACGTCACGACGTCACGCTGTCGCGGCGACACGCGTGGGGGCAAAGGTTGGTACAGACATAGAAGGGAAACTCATAGAGACATAGAATAGCAGGAGAGAAAGACATAGCTGAGGGAAAATGACGGAGGATGAAGGAAAAGCGGCAAGATTGATAGAATTAATGGGGGAAGATCAGGAGAAAGGAAAAGGGGGGAGAAGAGGAAGTACAGGCAGTATTGAATTAATAAAGAGAAAGAGAGGGGAGATAGAAGGCGAGGAATCCGAAAAATGGGCCTTTAACAGGAGCAAGAAAGTGCAGAGATCACCGCAGAATGTAGATAAGGAAATTGCAGGAGACGAAAGAAGCTGGATAGAGGAGATAAAGAAGGAGGTAAAAGCCGAGATGAGAGAAGGGATAAAGGAGATGTTGGAGATAATGAGGGAGCGGAGGAGGGAAATTAGACAAGAGATGGAGGATCTAAAAAGAACCATGGAAGAGAGAGAAGAAAAATGGATGAAAGAGAGAGAGAAGATGGAAAAGAGAATAATGGAAATGGAGAAGACGATAACGGAAATGAAAGAGAGGGGAATAGGAAAAGAAGAAGGCGTAGGAGAGAAGGGATTGGAGAAAAAACTGAAGGAAATAGATAAGAAACTAGAGATGAGAGAGAGAGAAGAAAGAAGAAAAAACATAGTTATAAGAGGAACAAAAGGAAAGAGGAACGATATAGAAAAAGAGGTGAAAGAAATTCTAAAGGGGATAGGAATAGAGACTGAAGTGAGTTGCAAAAAGGTCATTGAGGATAGCAGAGAAGGAGGTATAAGGATGGCAGTAATAGGTCTACAGGGACTGGAACAAAAAAGAAAGGTCATGATGGAGAGAAGAAGACTAAGAGAGAAAGGGATAGGAATAGATGATGACCTGACATGGAAGGAGAGAAAGATGAGATGGAATCTAGAAGACATTGCAAGGCAGGAGAGAGGAAATGGTAAGAGAGTAAGGGTAGGATATGGAAAAATACAATTAGAAGGAAAATGGTGGAAATGGGAGGAGGATGAAGAGATATTAAGAGACTACGAAGGAAATGTGTGGAAGGAAAAGGGGGAAGATTAAGAGAGGAAGAGGATGGAGGTAATATAGAAGAGAGAAATGAAGAGGATCAAGAAGATAAAAAAGAGGATGAAGAAGAGAACATGGGAGGAAGGGATGGAGAGGAGGATAAGGGAAATGGAGAGAGAGAGAGAAAAGGAAAATCAGGAGGGAGGAAGAAACGTGGAAGGTGGCTTTCTGGAATGTGGCGGGTATAGCAAATAAGGATAAAGAGTTCTGAGAAGCAATAAAGGAGTGGGACGTAGTGATAATGATGGAGACATGGCTAGATGAGAGGGGGTGGAAAAGGATGAAAGAGAAGATCCCAAGAGAATACAGATGGAGAGTGCAGATAGCGACCAGGAAGAACAAAAAAGGAAGAGCGAGTGGGGGTATGCTGTTAGGAATACGGAAGAGAATAGAAGAGATAAAGGAAGAAAGAAGGTTAGAGGAAGAGGAAGGAAAAATCGAATGTAAGATAAGGATAGGAGAGGAATATGGATAATAATAGGACTTTATGTGAATAATGATATAGACAGAAAGCTAGAAGGCCTGAAGGATATGACGGAAGAGGGAAAGAAGGGAGTAAGGACTATAATAGGTGGGGATTTCAACGCAAGAACGGGTGAGGAAGGAGGTTGGGAGGAAGAGGACGAGAGAAGAATGGAAGGTGGAGGGAGAAGATCAAAAGACAAGAAAATAAATAAGGATGGAAGAAAGCTACTGGAATTCATAGAGGAAAGAGGTTGGATGATACTAAATGGAGGCGTGAAAGGAGATGAGGAAGGTGAATTTACGTACACAGGAGGGAGAGGCGAGACAGTTATAGACTACGTGATAGGGGAGGAGGAGGTTAGAGAAAGGATTGAAAGACTGGAGGTAGGAGAAAGAGTGGACTCAGATCATCACCCAGTAACAGTATGGATGAGGGGTAAACTTGAGAGAGATCAGAGAAAGAGAAAGGGAGAAAGAATAAGAAGGAGAGGAGTATGGAGCGAGGGGGGAAGAACACAATTTAAAGAGAGATTAGGAACGATAGAGGGTGGAAAAGGAGAACTACAAGAGGAGATGGAAGTAGGAATATCAAGGATAATAAAAGTAATAGAGGAGAATGAAAATGAGGGAGGGAGAAGGGTTAATAAGAACGGAAGAGGATGGTGGGACGAAGAATGTAAGGAGAGGAAAAGAGAGGTGAGGGAAGAGCTGAGAAAATGGAGGAATGGAAGAGGAGAAGTGGAAAGGTACAGAGAGGAGAGGAAGGAGTATAAAGAAATGTGTAAAAGAAAGAAGAAAGAGGAGAAGGAGAGGATGATAAGAGAAATAGGGGAAGCGAGAACGGAAGGAAAGGTATGGGAGTTGATAGGCAGAGTAAGAAAAAGAAGGAAGAGGATAAATGAAGAGATAAAGATGGAAGAATGGAAGGAGTACTTCATGGAGCTAATGGGTGGGATGGAGAATAGGGTAGTGAAAGGAGAAGGGGGAGGGAACAGACAAGAAAAAGATGAGATTGAACTGGAGGAGGTAAGAAACGTAATAAAGAAGTTGAAAACAGGAAAGGCGATAGGAAATGATGGGATACCGAACGAGGCGTGGAAGTTTGGAGGAGAAGAAATGGTGAAATGGATATGGGAAATTTGTAAAAAGGTTTGGAGAGGGGAAGGCTGGCCGGAACAATGGAAGGAAGAAAAAATAGTCCCAATAATAAAAAAAGGAGAAGGGCGAGAGGTGAAGGATTATAGAGGAGTAACAATAATGTCATCCATGTACACAGCGATACTGGCGGAAAGGTTAAGGAAGGAGGTCGAGACGAAGAACTTGATTCCAGATAACCAGGCAGGATTCAGAAAAGGAATGGGGACGATGGACCAGATATTCGCACTGAACTATCTGGTAAACAGACAATTGGGTAAGGAAAAAGGAAAGATGACAGTATTTTTCATAGATTTGAAAGCGGCTTTCGACTCAGTGGACAAGGAAGTATTAATTAGGGCGATGATAAAGAGAGGAGTGAGGCAGGGTTTAATAGACAGGGTTAAGGAGGTGTTGAGAGAAATGAAGAGTAGGGTAAGAATAGGAAGAGAGTGTGGTGGTGCATTTTGGATGGCAAAGGGCGTGAGACAAGGGTGCCCATTAAGCCCGATACTCTTTAACCTATTGATCGCGGACTTGGAAGATTATATGAAGAAAGGAGGATGGGGAGGTGTTATGCTGAGAAAGGGAAAGATTTACACGTTAATGTATGCGGATGATATAGCACTGATGGCAGAAGAGGAACAGGATATGAGATCGATGATAAGCAGGCTAGATGGATACCTGGACAAGAAGGGATTAATATTGAGCATAGAGAAATCAAAAATAATGAGATTCAGAAAGGGAGGAGGAAGGAAGAGGAAGTATGATTGGAGATGGAAAGGAAAGAAATTGGAGGAAGTTAAGGAATTTAAATATCTTGGATATACGCTAAAGGAAAATGGGGGACAAGAGGCGCATATCAGAGAGAGAAGAAGGAAGGCGGCGAGAGTAATGACGGAAGTGTGGGGGATAGGGAAAAGAATGTGGAAAAAGGATTGGAGAAGAAGGATCTGGTTGTATGATACTCTGATATGGACAGTGATGGGATACGGGGCAGAAGTGTGGTGGTGGAAGGAAAGGATGGAGGTAGAAAGTATACATGAGAGATATATCAGATGGATATTTGGGCTAAACTGGAGGACACCCGGATATATGGTGAGAGATGAAGTGGAGAGGGAGAAGATGAGAGGCAGAGCAAGCAAGAGAGCATGGAAGTTCGAAAAGAAGCTAGAGGAGGGCAACGGGGGGGGGGGGGAATAGCGAGGAAATGCCTGGAAGAAATGAAAGAGAGATGGAAGAAGGGGAAGATAATAGGAAGGTGGGAGCAAGAAAGAAAGAGTTACCTGGAAGAGCTGGGGGTGGGAGTTGAAGAGGAGGAAGAGCTAGAAGTTGAAAATTTGGAGAGCAGAGAGAAGGAGAAGCAAAAGCAAGAAAGGATGGAAAGGATCGCAGACTCGAAATACAACCGGTGGTATAAATTTATAAGGAAGGACGGGATTCCAGGATACTTAGAGAAGAACTGGGAGGAGGCAAGGTGGAGTAGGGTCGCGAGGTTCAGACTCGGTAATGAAATTAGGGAAGGACTACATTGGGAAAAGGAGGAGAATAGAAGGTGTAGGATATGTGAGAGGGAGGAGGAAACGTGGGAACACATATGGGAGGAATGTACGAGATGGGAGAAGTGGGATGGAGAGGGGTGGCAGGATGTGGTGGGGAGTTTACTAGGAGAGGGGGGAGAGGGAGAGGAATGGATGAAAGCGATAGAGGAAATGCGACAAGAGGGAGAGAGATGAAGGGAAGTGGTGGATGAGAGAGCAGTATGAGTGAAACGTATGAGAGGAAAAATATGAAAGGAAGGAAGCAAAGGAAACGGAAATCCAACTAGAAATAAGTTAGAAATAAGTTAGACATAAGATATTAGATATAAGAGCGAATAGCGTGCGATAAGCGATAAGCGTAATGAGGCGTAGGAAAGCGAGCGAGAGAGCGGGAGAGCGAGAGAGTGAGGTTAGGTAGGGATAGGAAGCGCGAGTAATATACAGGTTTGGGTACGTCCCTACAAAACGCCATTTATTGTAAAGGTTTGGGTACGTTCCTCAAAAACGCTCTTTAAGGCCCCTTCGGGGCAAATAAAATATCTACATACATACATACATACAAGGGTGGGAAAGAGACTGGTGGGAGGGAGCGACGGATGCGGGGCTAAGGAGCGCCGAAGGGATAGGAAGTAGTCATGAAGATAAGAAGCGACCGAAAGTCAGGCAGGAAGTCCAAGGGAAGAGAAGAGGGGAGTGTGAACCTAAAGAGGAGAGAAGATCAACGAAGGCGGTAGAGGAAAGATGTGACAGAGGAAGAGACGAGAGTGAGAAGGGCTGGAGAAAACCGCCGGAAAGTGACTGTAGGAAGGAACATGAGATGGAGAGGAATCGGCTGAAGCGATTGATAGAAGAGAGGGAGGAGGAGGTAAGAAGAAGAAGAGGGAGGAGAGAGAGAGAGGCAGAGAGAATAGAAGAAAGAGAGAATGAAGAAAAAATCTAAAAGAAGAAAAGAAGTTTGATATGGAGAAGAGTGATAGGAAAGGGACCAGAAGAAAGAAAGCTGTCCTTGCGACCGACTTAATGTCACTCCGGCGTGCGAATTGGTCGCCGCGCGTCGCGCTAGAGGCGAGCGAGAGGCCAAAGGCGAAGGCGGAGACGACCGTCACTACGGTGGCGATTTACCACGGTCCAAGGGTCGTGCCGGCGATCCATCTCGACGGGTCGCAGCGGATGCGCGAAGAGCCGCAGGGCGATGACGGAGCGCCAGCCGGCAGTGTGTCAGCAGCGATGATTCCAGTCGCCGAGGGTTACGCGGCGGCAATGACGGTCGCGGACGAGCGTCCGTCAGATGACTTTCGATCGCCGAGTTTGGGCGAGGAGTCGGACCTCTCGTAGGTTCGAAAATGAAGGGACGAGACACGGAGACGGGCCTACCAGGTCCCAAAAACAAGAGCTGGGGGGTCGGCGTGAACGGCCGCAGATATCAAGGATACCTAGACATCGTCTACGGGGAGAGTGTCCAGAATCTGCACAAGAGTCATGCCCCGGGAGGTGCGCAGGGGTCGGCGTCGACGGCGCGCCGAATCGGCGAACTGTCGATACCTGGTGCAGCGGCACCGACAGAGGGAGGCCTCCACGTCGTGCCAGACGTGGAAATTTCCGCGACAACAGCCGGGAGCGTCCCCACGCGAGGATCACGTGCGTAAGTGCGCAGTTGCGATCGCGCGAGGGCGGGGGTACTGCGTAGTGGGGATATTGCGCGGTGGTAGGGAGCCGAGGCAAGAGCCACCGCTCTTGGCAGTCTCTCGAATGTAACTGTGGCGACAACACGTATCTCTGACGTCTCGAGCGATCGTGAACTTAGTCTCCGGCGCGAACGAACATTGTACGAACACAGTCGCGAGTTACGTATAACAATCGGGAACGCCCGCGAAACACGTTATTTCTCGTTATACAAGAACGAGCGGTCCTGCGTGGCTATAAATTACTTCATTGTAAGCCGTTAGGCGTGAGTGACTTGTGCTCACTGACAACTCTGTAAAATAAACTTGGTGCATCGACAACTTGAATAAATAGGAATCGTTAATTGAAATTTATCTACAACAATTATTATATATACTTACCTTCTACTTACCTTGTCCATCGGCGGCGATCCATCGAAGTCCAGCGTTGATCTCGGTATGCGAATAGGCGAGGATCCGGGAAGTCAGCAGCGGCGGTGATCCAACCCGAGGCGGGAACCTGAAAGAAGAAGATTAGTATAATTTATAATAAAGATAAGATTTTACGCGAATTTCTCGAAGTGTCGATCCATCGAAGTCCAACGTTGCTCCTGGTATGCGGTGATGCGAGGATCCTGGAGTCGGCAGCGGTGATCAGCAGTCCCAGTCGGGAACCTGAAAGAAAGGATAATTAATAGAATTAATATCTTCGGAGAAAAGTATACTTACCTTCTCGGTAGTTAAGGCGAAACCGAGTGGCGACCGTATGATAGAAGGACATCCGGCGCGAATCGGGCTCTCATATCACACCGTCCGGTTACATCCTAATGTGATATATCTTTTACAAGTCTTACACATATATTCCGATGAGTTATTAATAATTTTATTAATGAATTCATCAATATCCATTGTTGTGCCAATCAACTTATTTCGTATTTTGGTAATACTAAAATGCTCTACAGATTAAAATAAAAACAAATTTTCACAACAGACGCAAACTATATCAGGTCCAATTTTTCTGTTTTTAAAAAACTTTATTAACAATGAATAATAATAGTATTCATTATCTGTAATTTCATTTTTTATCTTCAGAACATAATTATCGTAGTTTTCTCTGTATTTAAAAAAATCATCTAACCTTAACAATCTTTTACGTTCAATATATTGTCTTCGTTGTTTTTTGACAAACTTTGGATCTTCCAAAAACTTTCTTTTTTTAATAATATTATTTAATTCATTATTCAATGATTTGTATTCAGAATTGGTACGTAAAAATCTAATTCTTTCTTTATTTTTGATTTGCTCATTTATACGGTAAATTTTAACTTTTCGAATGACTTTCATTCTTTCTACATTTTTTTCTTTTTTCGATTCTCTATATAATGGTTCTTCTCGAATAATTTTTATTCTTTCTACATTTTTTTCCTTTTCCGATTCTCTATATAACGGTTCTTCTCGAATGACTTTCATTCTTTCTACATTTTTCTCTTTCTCTGACTTTTTGTATAATGGTTTTTCTCGAATAATTTTCATTCTTTGTAGATTTTTGTCTCTTTCTGCTTCTTTAAACACTTGATTTTGACGTTTATTTACTATTCTTTGCTGATTCCAGTCTCTTTCTTTTTTTTTTATACATAGGATCTTGACGTATTTGCATTATGCGTTGTCTTTCGGCTTCCTTGTATGACAAAGGATCCATTCGTATTCTTTTTACGCATTCTACTGGTTTTTCTCTTTCTTTACTTTGTTGTTGTATATTTTCTTTTATCGTATTTGCAATTTCATCATTCTTCATATTATTAATATCACTGTCATTTGTTGTTTTTTTATTAACTAGACACTACAGACGCGCGCTACGCGCGCGCTATTTAGCTTTAACATTACACACAACTGTCAAATTATATGATGAACATTACACACAACTGTCAAAATATATAATGACAGTTGCAAATGAAGTAAGCGCAGTGAGAGAACCAATCGGCATCGCGGAAAAGAGGCAACAATAAACTATCCATGCCTTTTTTAGAAAAGGATAACATTTTGCGTATTGTCTTTATCAGTCAAGAAACAATCACATTCACATTTTCGTTTCATGTTTCTTTTTTTGATATTTTTCTTTTGTTCTTTTTCTTTATATTTGTTCCGACCCGCGGTCGGAATAGGGCGCCTGAAGCGCGGCAGCCCGTTCTGCACTGCCTCGCCGGGTGGGGCGAGAGACTCCGCCCCACCCCGCGCCGCGAGCGCAAGTAACGCACGATGCCGCGGGGCGGCTGATTCTCGCGAGTTCAATTATCCACGCGAAGCAAATATAAGGGCCAGCCGGCCAAGGGACGAGGTTCTCTCTTGCCTGAGTACTCCCCCGAGATAAACCGGGTGTTGAGGATCTCGCGATCGAGAGTAGGTACTTCTCCCCCGCTATTGCAAATACCGGGTGTTGGGTATACACGAATAGTGTGAATCCCGCTTCAATCTGGAGAATGGTTGACTACGCTGTGTTGGTATGTTCTTTTCTCGTAGGCTTTCCAACAATCGCTGTAGATTATTGACCCAGGAGCAATGTATTTTTCAATCAACGGCAGTAGCACTTCTGCACTACGAGATTCAACTGGTATGACAATCCTTTAACAGAAAATATAAATAAATAAATATTATAGTAATTATTATCATTTTGTCCTGTAATTTCTTTTTTTGGTAAAGCAGCGATTTCTTGCGAAATAAAGTATTCTCTGCTTTAACAAAGACTTCAATTATTCAACAATTTACTGCTTTAAATGTTGTGTTTTGGTAAAGCAGCGACTTTCTCGCGAAATAAAGTATTCTCTTGTTGTGTGGCGAAAGTCGCCGTGTCCTTATTTCGACACCTAGCTGTCAGCGCTTCTTCCGAATCTTGCCAAACTCACCTAAGGTGGCATTCCGGGTGTTGCAAGTGGCATCCAGGTCACTCGCCCGGAAGCAAAAGCGCTGACAGCTAAGTCAGCATCGCGGAAGCTAATGCGCGAGAGATAAAAGCCCGCCCTTCCGAGAAGCGGCGGGCAGTCCATAACCGAAGGCTAAGTCGCGCACGACCGAACGAGACATATAACTAACGCCCGCAAGTCAGGGCAGTGAAGTGTAACGACAACTGTATTCATATTAATAAACGTCTTTATTTATCAATAACTATCCGAGAATCGAGCAAGTGTCCTTCCTCTTCCCGGCGGATCCAAGAACCCTGTGCCAACCCTGATTCTCAAGGCACGGCACAACACTCTGCTTTAAAAAAAAAAAACGTAATATTACTCGTTTATGCCTCTCAATACTCAAAATAGCTGCTATATTTTCGAACCTTTTTTTGTTAATAACTTTTTAACGAATAACGACCGCCGGCTAAAAATTTCTGAAGGTCACTCAGGAGGGTGACCTTGACAACATATGTCAAGGTTAAGGTCATCGGAGGGTGGTCCGTATTACTAAATAATTACCAAAAATAACATTTATACTAAATATATAAAGTAATACGCAATCATTACAATTTACAAAAAATTTGACTTACCGATTACCGATTTTATCCCTTGGTTTTTTAAGTGAAAAATCGAGATTCTGTGTACATCGTGAGCGAGCAATCTCAAAATTCCCGAAAAAACGCCTGGGTAAACCAAGGGATGATGTCGCTGATCGGTAAGTGAAATATCGGAAAAGCGGAAATTCGACTCAATAGTGTGAAACTCGAGTAGAAAAAGACCGGTTACATGTTTAATCCATGAAAACATTTATGCGGTTCGATTTGAAATTAAAGGCATTTAGTTATGATTCAAATTACGAATATCAATTTCATCCGAGAGTAATAATTGGGAAAATGGATGCAATATGTGATCATTGTCAAGCAAAAAAATTTTAAACTTAAGCACCTAGAATGTGTTATTCATGCGGAAAAGTTGAACTACCGTCTTTAGATCAACCACCCAACACACTCCTTATGTTTGTTCACAATAAGGATATTGAAACACAAATGAAGTAGTTTTAAGAAAAACGACTCCCGGGCGAAGCCCGGGTAACCAGCTAGTGTCCATATATAATCATATATGGACCCATATATAATTTCATATATAGAGACAAAATTCATATATAATCATATATAATCATATATAATCATATATAATCATATATATTTATATATAATTATATATAATTATATATAATTATATATAAATATATATGATTATATGTGACAAGATCATATATGCATTCATATATGGATACATATATAAGATTCATATGGAAGTATATATGACTCCATATGATTATACATGATCATATATAAATTTTAAATTTGGATTATTCAATAGATACACAGCACAATAGAGCACAGAATGCTCGCAGGATATTCGATAAAGGAAGCGCAGAATGTTTGCAAGAAAGTTAAGTTTTTAATAATCCGCGAAGGAACTCTAAAAACTCGGAGAATGCTTGAGGAAAGTGTGCACGATGCTTGATAAGGAGTGCATGATGCTCGCAGGATAGCACACTTTTTTTAAAAATCCGTTTCCCGTTTTTCTTAATATTACAATAAAACTGTAAACAATACGCATTTAATAATATCAGCCACTTTTGTAAACTGTAAACAATACGCATTTAATAATATCAGCAACTTTTTTATAAGCCCTGTAAAAAGAATTATATATAATAAAACTGTAAACAATACGCATTTAATAATATCAGCAACTTTTGTAAACTGTAAACAATACGCATTTAATAATATCAGCAACTTTTTTATAAGCCTTGTAAAAAAAATTGTATATAATCATATATAATTGTTCAGGATTGTCAATCCGTCGCGATCGATCACCGATCGATACCGCTAACGTTATCCCTGAGCCGCCCCCTGAACGAGGCGATTTCGCGCCGCACCCCTCGTCACCCCCTGACCGTGCGGTCTCTCGCGTCGCGCTATCGATCCGGACATGCCAGGATCCCGTGATCCTGCTAACCGCGCTTATTGGTCGATATTTGTCGCGCAACCGAAAGCTCCCGAAACGAGCCCGCGAGAGCTCCGGTCCCATCAGTAGTTCAGAATACTCTGGTTCACACGGTCGACAATTGCCGTCATGCATCCGTTTTGCAAGTATTACTCGTGTAACGGTCGCGTTTTCTCGCTCGGAATTCGCTCGCCAGGCCAGGGTGAGAAAACGTGGAGACACTGGTTGGTTTTACAAAAGATCTTTATTCTATACTATTCACAATACATATTGATGGAGGGTGTGAGTGTAGGTGCGTGTGTGTGTGTGTGTTGCTCCGCTGAGCCGCTGTGTACGTGTGAAGGTTGATTCGCGGACAAGTACGGAGGCACGATTGCCTGACGGATTCGCGGTACAAGTACGGAGGCACGGTTGCCTGACGGACTCGCGGACAGGTATGGAGGCACGGTTGCCTGACGGATTCGCGGACAGGTACGGAGGCACGGTTGCCTGACGGAGGCGCGGCTTATTACTAATAGACAGGTCGGTCAGGAGCTCAGTCGGGGGCGCCCGACTGAGCGGCCCGTACACCGGGGGCACCCGGCTTGAAGACGGGGGCACCCGTCTTCCGTACGGCGGAAAGGGTCGGGGGCGCCCGACCCAGAGGCAGGAGGGGGCAGGTAAAACCAACCGGGGGCACCCAGCTGGGGAGGCCCGTACCCTGGGGGCACCCAGGTGAGAACGGGGGCGCCCGTTCTCTGTACGGAGGACGAGGTTGGGGGCACCCAACCTAGAGAGCGGTCTCGGAGAGTGGTCGTGACAGGAACAGGAGTCGGATAGGACTGGTGACTCGAGCCGGCTCGAGTCCCCTATTTATACCCCGAGTGGGGGTGGTGGGGGCTGCCCCACCACTCTGGCATCGGAGCACGTGCGTCGTGACGCCGAGCGCGTGCTAGACGGCCGTCAGGGCCGTATCGGTAGTGACGAATACGCGTATCGTCACACTCGTTACACGCGGTAGTTACGCGCCGTCGTGCATACATAATCTTGCCGTGCCATCAGTGTACCCGCCTTTATAATGCTCTACGTGCACTCTCAACCGCGCCGTCCGTGCCCAGCCTCATTGTCGCGCTCATTAGTGCGTCAAGACTCTGCGTCACATCGCATCGGCATACACCGAGTTGCCTCGTGATCGAGGAACATTCGCACATCAGTGCGCGTTTCGTGCTCTCGAACGTCGCGCACCAAGTGCATTCTGTAATTGCACGCGCCCTCCGTGCGGTGATAATTACACGCGCCCCAAGTGCGCGCACGGCGAACATTCACGTATCACGTGCCTTCGCTACCGGCGAGCCCACGCGCGTCTCGTGCTATCACGTGCACGCTGTAAACTCTATCGCTCTGCTCGCCTACGTGATCGCCTCTGTACATAGTTTTTTAACATTTTTATATCAACGGTCAACCAAGTTTGAGTGTCTGTTCCTACCCGCACGCCTGATCCCTGTCGGGGTCGACCCGGCCTTGCTTACGCTAATTGGCGAACCGGAGTTACGCCCGGCTAAGAAATTCGCCAACAATAATTATATATAAATTATCATATATAATTATATATCATTATATCTCAAAATTGCCACAATACAATTTTATCTGATTATATGTATGGCGGTGGGCCAGTATTGATGCGAACTGGCGAAGCCTGTTGAACTATTGTGGGGCCCTGAGAAGGGCCATTGGTAGCGCCTTAGTGGAGTGGCAGGCGTTCACTCCAGACCAGGCACGGCTTGGTCTTCGTACGATGGAGTGGCTGGCGTGTGCTCCATACGCAGGGCTTCCTCCACGCCGGTGGTGTGCCCGGCGGGGTGTAGGATCCTTGGTTGGCTGAATCCGAGTCCTCGGTCTGCGTGGCCTGGTGCTCTAGACTCGGAGAGCACGCCTGTGTCCCCTTTTCCTCGGTGGGCGCCTCCCACTCGCTATCGGTCTGCGTCTCCGTGCCGCTGGTCGGGGGCCTGACCTGTAGGCCTCGGTGGACTCGTGTCGGGGGCACGGTCTGTGTCCCTCGGTGGCGGAGGTCTCCGGGAGATCGTGGTAACGGCGACAGGAGCGGCGGGACCGTGTACCTCGGAGATGTGTAGCGGCGGAGGCGTATATCCCACGTGGTCAGGTGGTCTCGTGGAGGTCGTGTGAGCGGCCACGGCGGTGATTCGAGCCGAATCAAATTCCACGCGGCAGGTTGCTGTTCCTGCGGCTGCACGGGCTGATGTGTCGGCAGCGATGAGCGGGAAGTTGGCGGCTTGGTGTGACTCCACTTGCGCAGCGTTATCAAAAGACTTCCTTCTCGTGGCTGATACCGTAGTATAGCTGTGTGAAGACAGTCGAAGGTATCGTCGCTGCCGGCCCTTATATACTCTGGTCGCCGAATTTCTCTTACGAGAAAGATCAGCCGCCTAGCGGTGCTGGCTTGTTGTTATCTTGGGTGTCACTCCTGGAGCACGTGCTCACCGTGTGCGACGGGTTGCCGTGCTGCTGGCGCTTTCGCGTAGAACGGGTTGCCGTTCTGCAGGGGCGCGCTTTCATGTGTGCTGTGTGGCGGTTGAGCCGCCGATCTCGGGGCGTTCACAGCCGCCACAATATATAAAAATATATAATTTTATATAATAATATATAATCAATAAATAAAAATTGAAAATTAAATTAAAATTTTTTTATTGATCATTTTTTGAAATGTTAAGTCTTAAAATACACTCTAAATTATATATTATAACTTGGTACTTGACGTGAAACAGTGCGGTGTCTCTTGATATACCACTGTTTGTTAAATTTTAAATACGTACGAGAAATAAATCTTATCGAATGCCATCTATTGGATAATCCGAGTTTAAAATTTATATATGATTAAATATAATCATTTATAATCTACATGAGTAAATGCTTCTTATATATACCCAGCAAAGAAGATTATGGGGATAGTACGATTTCCGAGGCGCCCAGATTTGACTGTGGATTCTGATAGTATTTCTTACGCTGAACAAAAAATTATATAGGTCTTATAGGGCTAACTGTTCTAGTTTTTGAGATATGCAGTATTAAAGCTCAAAATAAATATAATATAAATCTTTACTTTTTTTAATTATTAGATATAATATATTATCGTATTTTATATTTATACTTTCTAACACATAAACTCTTTGCCTATAAGGCGAAACAAGGTATATTATTGTACAGTTGTATATACATAGTAATATAAAACTAAATTATTTTATGAAATATAATAGTAATTTATTGCACGCGTTACTTTTTTTAATTATTAGATATAATATATTATCGTATTTTATATTTATGCTTTCTAACATATAAACTCTTTGCCTATAGGGCGAAACAAGGTATATTATTATACAGTTGTATATACATTGTAATATAAAACTATGCAAAGCTATTCAAATCCATATGATAACAATCCATTCGCTATGATTATATACACTCACTCTTGTTTTATCACTTTCTCTATTTGGATCTGTCAAATTGAGGTATGACCTCTGGTGGCAGAAAAAGATATTCTGTTTTTCCTGCGGATTACAGTTTGGGTTTGGTCAGGTTAGGTTAGTCATATAGTACGAAAAGCGATGGGTCGGATGACGCGCTTTAATTACGAAAACAAGACTTAATCTGGTACAAAAAACTGTCGTGAAACAGGCGTTGGCAGAGAGGGTGGTTGTGGAGAGAAGGGCAACGCCCTACCTTGCGTAGGGGTCTTGCTAATTTTTTCTGTATCTATTTTTGGTATATTCTAGACTCATCTATTTAGTAAGGAGAAGATTTAACACATATTATATAAATCCTATACGTCAAGTGAATGGAACGTCCTACCTTGCGTACGGGGCCTCGCTAATCTTTTCAGTATTAATATTTTTAGTATATTGTAGACTCATCTGTTTAGTAAGGCGAAGATTTAATACATACTTATATTCATTAAAATTCAAGTGATACATTATAGGGGTGTAAACTGAATAATTATTTTTTTAAAACTAATGTTGCATATCTCGAAAACTAGAGCAGTTAGCCCTATAAGACCTATATAATTTTTTGTTCAGTGTAAAAAATGCTACCAGAAACCACAGTCAAATCTGGGCGCCTCGAAAAACGTACTCGTCCCAAGATTATATATAATTAATATATAATCAATGGTGTCACGTCTAAATATCCCGGACATAATATCCCGCGACAAATTATCCCGGTCTTATTATCCCTGCGACAAAACATCCCGCGACAATATATCCCATGGCAAAATATCCCCTGGCAAAATATCCCATGACAAAATATCCCCTGGCAAAATATCTCACGACAAAATATCCCAAGGATGCAGAAATAGATTCAAATTTAAACATATGCACAAAAAACTATTGTGCGCGCCGTACCTGAGGTAGAGCGCCAAACGCCTCGATATCCCTCTCCCGACATTCGGTTATAAACAATAATAAGGAACGTGTACTGGTAAATATATGTCTGGATATTACTATCGAAACGGTTGTCAGTCAGTTACATCTGTTAGAAGTGTGCGGTCAGGTGTGAGATGCCTTTGAAATTTGTCAGTAGTCAGAAGGGGAAGCGACAATGGGAGAGGTTCATTGGCGCACAGTACAATTGCGCACGTTGCAATTGCACACAGTGCTATTGGACACATAACGTCGCGCATCGTTCGATTAGACACGTTTCAATTGCGCACAGTTCGTTTGGACACATTTCATTGGCGCACAGTTCAATTGGACACCGTTGCTTTTGGACACAACACATATTATTAACTTATTGCTTCCTCATAGAGGAAGCTTTGTTTTCGTGAATTTTGTATACGATACCTTCGATTGCGTTTAAGTTGGGTTTAGTCAACCAAATTTAAAAAAATTATATATGAAATAGGGGTAGAAGAAACCAACGAAGAGATTGGTTTTTGAGTTTTTTCTGCCAATATGTTCAGTCAATATGATTGTTGTAAAACG